>JBAGKO010006252.1:0-11864 GCA_037177275.1 Acacia concinna | reverse complement strand
ATGTTTCTAATTCCCATTATTTTCCTTAATTATGAATATATGATATTACCCATTTGCATGTGATTTGTAGATGATGATATGGCATATGGAAGCTTCATGAAGGGCCTTGTTTGGAAGCTGGATTCTTTTATCCTTTAATGCCTCTAGACATTTACCATCAGCCAAACAAGCCCTTAGATGAAAAACCCAGTGGGAAATCATTTACAGAGGGAGGTTCCAGAATTATTCATTCATCATTCATTCATATGTCACGCCATCACAAAGAGGGGGAGTTGGACTCCATTCCATTCGATTCCTTCTCTTTCGCTGGAGCTCGCGAGAGAATTCCAGAATCGAAAGGAGGGAGTTGCGATCACTTCCATCCACCATTCCATCCATCATTCCTCTGCACATCGATCCCCTGTTTCTGTTCTGTGATGGCCATGGGAGATCAAAGGATTGGCGAAGCTAATTCTTCAGTCATGAGTGGTTGATCTACCTGTTGTCCAATGGTGATGAAGATGCTGGCCGGAGTCCTTGAGCTGCTAGGGGAGTCCTTTATCTTGATTTCATCTTCCAACTCTTTAGATATCCAATTTGTAATTTTAGGTTGCTAGTTCTTATGAATTGTGTGTTTCTAAGGATTTTAATCGGTAGATTGTAATTGGCATGATGATAATTGTGTTGGATTGGTACTTTGGATTTGTAATGGAACTATAGCCCTTTCTTGGTTATTCAATTGCAATTTCTGCATTCTCTTGAATTCAATTGATTACTAGGGTTCTAGCATAATCTAATAACTCAAGATATTTCTAATTAACCAATTAAATCTAGGTTTAGATAAAATTGGAAGGTTAGGAATGTTGATTAGTTAAGAAAAGAGCTCAACATTTAAGTGGACAAGGAAGGCCAGTGGATTCATTCATCTAGAACAACCATCTTCTTGAATTTAGATACATTTACATGTTCATTTTGATCATTTGAAAATACAAAAACAAGTAGAATTCTTAGTTTGATTAGTTAGACAAAATCATGCCTCAACCCCTTAATTAAATTGTTAATTTACACACTAGTTATCTAGGAACTAACATAGGCTCCTTGAGAAGAATGACCTAGCTTATCATTATACTATAGTTAGCTTAGAATTATTGATAGGAGTATATGACAAATCCTCGCTCATTAGGATGCTAAAAGCGTTGGAGCTATCATGAACTAACTAAGTATACTAACCATGAAAGTTATATCAAGATGAGTCACTGTAAGATAATTCAATTTCTTAATCATTCTTTGATATCTCTAGGATACACAAATAGTTTAATCTTCTCAGGATCAACCTTTTCTTCACATCATTAGGAAGTTCATTAAACAATATGCTATCATCAATATCCAAAAACATATTAGGAATTAGGGGAATACTGCTTGGTGCTATTCCAAGTTTTGTAGTCTCAGTTAGAAGATTAAGAACATTTTCCTTCGATTCAAGAAGATACTTTTCTTGGTTCTCATAACCTCAATCCCAAGAAAGTATTTCAACTACCCTAAGACTGTTGTCTAGAAATGATAATTAAGGAAGGCCTCAAGTGTCAAGATTCCAGAGGAGCTACTGCCAGTAATGACAATGTCATCAACATATACTATCGAAAAAATCATGTCAGCATATGACTGCTAATAAAACATAGAATGATCACACTTGCTCTAAGTCAATCCAAATTTCTAAACAATAGAACAAAATCTGCCAAGCTAAGTATGAGGGCTTTAATTTAAACCATACAACTACTTTTGAAGATGTGAACCTTTCCAATCTCCCCGTGAGCAACAAACCTAGGTGGTTGCTTCCTGTAAACCTCTTTAAATTGATCACCATTTTTAATAAGGCATTTTCAATATCTAGAAAATGAATATCCTAGCCACAGTTAACTGCCAGTAATATAACAAGATGAATGTATGAGCATATCCCTTGGCAAACAGTCAAGCTTTCAAAATTTTTAAGGTACCATAAGCTTTAGTATTAACTGTGAACATCAATTTACATCCAATAGCATTCTTCCCATAAGGTAAATCAATAAGAGTCTCGTACCAGCCTTTTCAAGGGTTATCATTTCTTTTTCCATCATAGCACTTTAACTAGATGTGAAATAGTAATGGAATCTAAGGAGGCTATGAAAGAATATGAAGGAGGTGATAAGTCTTAATAGGAAACAAATGAGACAATAGGGTAGGTGAATGAGCATATCTTTGCTCAAGGTAATAAGTACATTTACCTTTTTTTGAGAGTAATGGGCAAATCTTCAGGAGGAGCCTCATTGACTACACTAATTAAAGATCTATAAGTTGGTGATAGATGAAACTTATGTTGGATTTGATGACGAGGCATTTACTAGAAGGTTATTCTTGAGTTCAAAAAGTTTATAAGATTCATTTGACAAGAAGAAGGATAAGGAAAAGAAGAAAGTTCTGGTTCTTTGACTTTGTTTTGTTTTTAAATGAATCAACTTCTTAGTGAATAGGAACTTACTACTTTTATATCAACTTTACATGAACAAAAAACTATGCATCCTTTACAACTTACTATTTTAACTATAGGGGTGAAGGGAAAAAAATAGCAATTATGTTTTGCAGTTTGAGCACCCAACACAATTCTCTTTTGTTGGGTGCAAACACGACAATAAACAATTTTTAAGGTAGCTAATATGGAAATTCCATTAAAGTCAACTTTAATGGAATTTCCATATTAGCTACCTTAAAAATTGTTTATTGCCCCTTTTGCACCCAACAAAAGATAATTGTGTTGGGGGCGCAAAATGCAAAACATAATTACCATTTTTGCATCTTTACCCTTAATGATATAATATTAGTTTCATATGCCCAAAAGGGTTGCTACCATCATTGTATTCCAATTGCTAAGGTTAAATGTATTTCCTTACAAAAAAAATAATAATACGTCTTTAGGTTTTGTCCAAAAGAATCAACCATGCATGCACACTAAGGGGTTGCTTGTTGATTGGCTTATGAATTTTAGCCTAAATGCAAAACTTCTTGTATAAATCAAATCCTTTTGTCCACCTAGACATTTGTGTCTTTAAAATATGCCTTTAAATCACATGGTTCAAGTTCCTTATTAGAAGCACGAGACCTTGCCTCGGCAGAACTAATACCATCAACTATCTCTTTACCCATTGTGTCAGACTTCTTATTGGGAACAGTCTTGTTTTCGAATACATTAAAAGCTAATGTATGATTAATATAATATTGATCAATAAAGCTCCCCCTAAGAAGGTTTGCTAAAAGGCATTTAAATAAAATTGGATTATATAGCACAAAAGGTTTTAGTGCAAAAGTTTCATAAAGAAATATTGCAAGATCATCAAACAACTCAAACATAAGAGCTAAAATAAATGTCTTAACAACCACCTTCATGACTTCTTTGCCTTGGAGGCTAACCTTTGTTTCTACTAAAAATCTATCATCTTCCAAATCTAAAGAACCATCACCAATTTTATGAAGCACAACTAGAATTGCAAGAGGAAGAATTGGGACCACAATATTATCATTATGTGGAACCTCATAAAAACTCTTTTAGGGGTAGGGAGATGGTTTCCTCAAGAAAAATGGCGATAATTTGTTGTGTGGAAGAACAACCAAATATTTCAGACACACCTTTTTTTTTATCACTAACACAAGATTCATAGTACTTTGAAAATGCCAATTGTAGCAAGTGCATAGGCAATTTAATCCATAAGCCTCTTAGAGTAACATCATTAGCAACATTAAACAAATATCTAATCGACTACACCCCTTATGGATTGAAATTTTTTGATTTTTTTAAGTGTCTCAAGATGCTTGATATCTTTGCAACTCAATGTTTCCTTATGACATTAGCCTTATCAATGTGAAACGACCATGTTCATGTCGTTCACAAAGTTTGGAGGAAAGATAATTAACCAGAATGCTAAAACCTGAAACCATCTCTTTCTTTATCCTCCAATCAATCCATTTTGGAAGATTTTCTTTTGTATACTACTCTTTTAAGAGATAACTTCCACAATGACAATAATCACCTAATGTCATAAGCTCGTGTGGAAGCTCCCACACATTGAAGGTCTTGCTAGTCTTTGAAAACTTTAAAGTATATTATCCATCTTTGGATGGTAATGAGGTCCCATAGCAAAAGAGTTTGACATTTTCAGTAAAATATGATCCCACTATAATACATAGTATGGCTTTTGAAGTATAATTGAATGTATCTTTCCTAGAACATGACCTCAGCTGAAACAAGTTTGACACATTTATATAGGTCAAATAGCTAAGATCATGGGCCCATTGAATAATAGGCATAATTTCTTTTCATACATCACATGAAAGTAAAAAATTGTGTGAGGCAACAATAAAATATGAGTTATTAGGACCTCCCTTAAAAGTTCAAAAAACTATTCTTTTTTAGCACGCAAGTGCAACGAATCAACCGTCAATAGACAGCTTAGAACATGGGTATCCTCCGTCCAACCAACTAAAAGCACCACCTTCAAAGTTACCACAATAAATTCAATATGCTTCCAACTAAATTTGCTAGTCACCTAAACTAGATCTTTCAAACAACTTGGATAAGGATAATTTAGTTCTGACCCAATTCCCTTAAAATTAGGAGCTTCTTTGCCATCCTATGAATAAAAAAGGGAGAGGTATCTATTTTTAATCAAAACAAGACCTTCCTCAAATATATAAGGACTCTAGCAAGCATGGGACCTAGAGTAAGTTTTATTGCCCACAAGAACTACATAGGGTTTCCCCATATGACAATAGTAGAGAACGGTAAACAAACATCCATAATTAACATCTACAGGACATTCAAATAAAATTGGAGGATGTATGACAAAAGCTTTTAGTGCAAAGTTTCATCTGCGAATATTGTAACATCATCACACAACTTAAACCCAAGTGCTTAAACAAATATCTTTCTGGCCACCTTTAAAATTTCTTTACATTGGTGGCTAACATATGTTTCTAGAAAAAATCTACAATCTTCCAAATCTAAAGAGTTGTCACTGATTTTATGAAGAACAACTGGAATTGTAAGAAGTATTGGGCCCATTATGTCATCATTGCATTGAACCTTAGCAAAGCTCTTCTTGCTGTGGGGAGATGGTTTCCTATAGAAAAATGGAGGTAATTTGTTATGTGGGGGAACAACCAAATATTATAAAAATACCTTTTGTTTTTACCAACAACACAAGATTCATATTGCTTGGAAAATGTCATTTATAGTATGTGCGCACATGCAATTTCATCTACAATCCTCTTAGAGCAACCTCATAGAGGCTTGCTAATGGCATCATGTCATTAAATAAAAAAATAGTTGTGTTAGAAGATTTATATAAGTGAACCCCACAAGTAGTCAATTCCTTGCACAAGGTTATATGCACTTCCTCATCAAGTGATTTCATCTTCCTTATATTCATACCCTTTATATTTCCAACCAAACATTCAGTAAGGTTACCTCAAAAATGTGAATTGAAGTATCTGATGTCATGAATGTAAAATTCATACAAAATTTTTATTTCTCATCAGAAATAGAAGATAAATATCTATCAACTACAACCCTGTGCATTTCAATGTTTTTGTTTTTTTAAGTGTCTCAAAATGCTTGATATCTTTGCAACTCAAGCCTTTTTTTATGATACTAGCCTTATCAATGTGAAACCACTATGTTCATCCAGTTCCCAAAGTTTGGAGGAAAGATAATTAATTAGAATGCTAAAACTTGAAACCATCTCTTTCTTCATCCTCCAACCAATGCATTTTGGAAGATTTTCCTTCATATACTATTCTTTCAAGAGACAACTTCCACAATGACATTAATGACATGATGTCATAAGCTCATATGGAAGCTCCGACACATTGAAGTTCTTGCTAGTCTTTGAAAACTTTAAAGCATATGATCCTTCTTTAGATGGTAATGAGGTCCCATAGCAAAAGAGTTTGGCACTTTCACTAAAAAATTGATCCCACTATGATACAAATCCAACTTTTGAAGCATAATTGAATGTACCTTTCCAAGAATGTGACCTCAGTTGAAACAAGTTTAACACATCTATAGTCCATCAACTAAGAGACATCATTTCCTTTCACACATCACATAAAAGTAAAAAATCGTGTGAGGCCACAATATAGTATAAGTTATTAGGACCTTGCCTTGAAAGTTCAAGAAACTATTCTTTTTTAGCACACATGTGCAATGAATCAACCATCAATAGACAACTTAGAACATGGGTATCATCCATCCAACCAACTAAAAACATCACCTTAGAAGTTACCACAATAAGTTATTTATGCTTCCAACTAAATTCGTCAATCACCCAAACTAGATATTTCAAACAACTTGGACAAGGATAATTTAGTTCTGACCCAATTCCCTTAAAATTACGAGCTTCTTTGCCATCCCATGAATCAAACAAGAAGAGGTATCCATTTTTAAGCAAAATAAGACCTTCCTCAAATATATGAGGACTCTAGCAAGCATGGGGCTTAGAGTAAGTTTTGTAAGTTTTATTTCCCACAGGAACTACACAGGGTTTCTCCATATGAGAATCATAGAGTATAGAAAAAAAACATCCATAACTAACATCTTGGCATTCAAATAAAATTGAAGGATGTATGACAAAAGGTTTAAGTGCAATGCTTCATCTAGGGATATTGCAACCTCCTCAAACAACTCAAACCCAAGGTCTTAAACAGATATATTACCAGTACCTTCAAAAAAAAATTTGCATTAGTGGCTAACATATGTTTCTAGTAAAAATCTATGATCTTCTAAATCTAAACAGTCATCACTGATTTTATGAAGCACACAAGATGCATACTTTTATCACATTCCAACACGCATAACATTTCTTTCACCTGCTAGAAACATAGAGAAAGAGAGATAAGGAGAGTTGAGAGGTATATAAAGATGGGGGAAGAAGAAGGTGCTTCCACATACATGCAAGCTTGGTTTTATATTAAGGTGAGTCTCCAAAATAGTTTCCCATCTTTATTTCTATCAAATTGTGCCTAGATTTTATGATATAAGTGTCTGAAATTTGGGGTTTAGTAAGAGAAATCTAATGAACAAGAGAAATGATTAAAGCTAGGCATAGATTATAGCTTTTATAGATGTGATATGGCTTTGCATGTCAATTTTGGGGGATGATTTTTATTTATTTGGTTTTGTTCTTGGACTATAGAAATAGAAAATGTAATGATAATTCATTAGTGTTAAATTGCTTCTGGTTTTAGTAATGTTTATGGTGTTGCATGTCTTCTTTTCTTCTATCTTGGGTAATAGAAAACAATCCTAGTATGCATGTAATCTCTTAATGAAGTTTGATTTTTTTGGTTGTATTGTGGTGGAAATTTTTGAGGTTCTGAAATATAATTATGTCTATTGTAAGATGAAAGTAAAAAAGAAACGATAAAATGAAGAAACCTATGCTAACATAAGATTTTATTCTAGACTGTCAATTCTAGAGAATCGAAGGAGCAATTGAATTTGTATATAGTTTTGATAGGGTAAAAGACCTTTGTTGCCTATGAAATTTTGTGAGCTAATAGTACACATCTTAGGCTTTTTAAAATAGTCCAAGAACATAGTAATTGGATGTCTAGAAAAATAGTGATGATTTTTGGAGTTTTGGGCTGTGATATACGAAAAACTCTAAGCTCCAATATGAGCAGTCAAAATTGATGCCCATTTTTAAAGTTTATTGGCATAGTTTGATACTATCAAATATTTTTCCTATAAAATAGACTTGATAGTAGTTATATAGAATATGAAATCACCTAATTTGCAGTTTCCTAGAGAAAGTCATGAAGTTTGCAAATTTAGGCAAGGAATTTGGAAATTTTCTATGTCTAGTAAGACAGTGATTGAATATGCATAAAATTTAAGATTATTTTTAAAACTGGATACTAATAGATATTTTTCCTGTAAAATAGACTTAGTAAGGGTTTATTAGAGATAGAAATCATGTCATTTGGAACTCTTAATTTTAAGTTATGAATTTTCTAAGTTTAGTGAAAATTGGGGCATATTCTGTTAATGACCAGAAAGTATATCAATGATATAAAATGATTATTAGTTTAAAAAAAGTAGATATTAAATGAGTCATAGTATGCATGTAGTACTATACAAGGAAAAGGATTATCAATGACAACCAACAACATAAAATAAAAGGACAATATTTATGATTGATTGAAGAATAACATAAATTCAATTATGTTATTAAGATTAGAATATACATTGACCTCTCTCTATATGAAATTATGAAATATAGGATTTGACATTTGTTTCAGCTCAAAAAGATAGCAAAACGGAATTGAATTAGTTTGATCTCATGAACATACAATTCTTAGAAAACTTGCATTTCTCATCAACAATAGAAAACAAATATCTATTCTACTACACCACTCATGCATTGCAATTTTTTTTATTTTCTTAGTGACTCAAGATGCTTGATTATTTTTCTACTCAAATTTTTCTTATGGCATTAGCTTTATCAATGTAAAGCCACCATGTTCATCCGATTCACAAAGTTTGTAGAAAAGATAATTAATTAGAATGCTAAAACCTAAAACATTCTCTTTTTCATCCTCTAACCAATCCATTTAGGAAGATTTTCTTATGTATACTCTTCTTTCAAGAGACAACTTGCACGATGATAATAATGACAAGATGTCACAAGCTTATATAGAAGCTCTCGCACATTTAAGGTCTTGCTAGTCTAGAAAACTTTAAAGCATAAGATCATTCTTTGGATGGTAATGAGGTCCCAAAGCAAAAGTAAAACATACCAAATTTTGGCTAGCCACTCCCCTTTCCCTCTCTACCTTTTCACTCTCAAATCGTGGGTCTTTCCCTCTCATCTTGTTAGCTGTCACTCATAGCCATCGATCTCTTCGATCCCTCTCATCTCATCAATTGTCACTCATGGTCATGGCTTAGGCCCCTCTCAGGCCACCCTATTACAAAATAGGCCAAGCTTATTAAGGCCAAAGCTTGGCCTAACCTAGCCTGATTCCACCCCTAATTCAAGAGATACCTTTTCTTTTAGCACCAATGCAAGATTTATACTACATTGAAAATGCTAATTATAGTATGTGCCTATGCAATTTAATCCACAATCCTCTTAGAGCAACCTCATAGAGACTTGCTAATGGCATCACATCATGAAATAAAGAAATAGTTGTGTGAGAAGATTTATATAAGCCAACCCCACAAGCATCTAATTCCTCCACAAGGCTACATGTACTTCCTCATCAAGGAATTTCTTCTTCCTGACATTCATACCCTTTACCTTTTTCAACAAAGCATTCAAAAGGTTACCTCTAAAATGTGAATTGAAGTAGTTTGATCTCATGAACGTAAAATTCTTAGAAAACTTGCATTTCTCATCAGCAATAGAAAATAAATATCTATTTAGCTACAATACTTGTGCATTGCAATTTTTTTTGGTGACTCATGATGCTTGATTATTTTGCAACTCAAGCTTTTCTTATGACATAAGCCTTATCAATGTGAAACCACCATCTTCATCTGATTCACAAAGTTTGGAGGAAAGATCATTAATCAAAATGCGAAAACCTAAAACCATCTCTTTCTTAACCTCCAACCAATCCATTTAGGAAGATTTTATTTTGTATACTCTTCTTTCTTTACTTAATTCGTTCATAATCTTACCTTGTATACTATTTTTTTCACTTATAGAAATGGTTGAGGAGGTTAAGGCAATTGTTTCAGAGTCTGTGTTGAAGAAGAGGAAGAGAGAAGAAGAATGGGCTTTAGCCAAGGCACAGGAGACTGAAGCTGCCAAAAAGAAGAGAGTTGAGAGCCGCAAGCTGATCAAGGAAAGAGCATAGCAATATGACAAGGAGTATAAGGAGTAGGTACATATCCCTTGTCCTATCATATCTTTTGATTATAATCCAGTTTTGTAATAGTAATTATGTCTTTCCTTGTTGTTTTATGAATTTTCTCTTTTTAGGAAAAGGAACTGATTAGATTGAAATGTGAGGCTAAGCTAAAAGGTGGATTTTATGTAGTTCCAGAGGCTAAACTATTGTTTATTTTTCGCATCTGTGGGTATGTATTTTCTAGCTATTTTTACTATCTATAGCAGTTGGAACATTATTTATCTTATACATGTAGACCATAATCCATTGTAGTATTAATGTTATGCACCCAAGGACTAGGAAGATCTTGTAGCTCTTCCATTTGAGGCAAGTACTACAAATTATTATATAACTCATGGAGGTACTACTGTCATCTTTTCTGTGACTAATCTGCCATCTCACTTGTTGTTTTCTCTTTGCCCATTATTGTTGCTAGTCGTGCATGCAGTTGATCTTGCATTTATGACTTTCTTCATGTGTTTGCCCTGATTTTAACATGTTCTAAAGTTCTGCAAGCTGCATTTTTGTGTAATTACATGAAGCTAATTTGACCGCTATGAAAATTCTTTGAATTGAATTTCTGGGGTATAGTTATGGTTGTATAAAACTTGCATGCATATTCCTTGTGCTACCTCAGGGTGTTTTGTTGACTTTTAGTCTGTCAAATTGTTGTTTTGGTTGCAACCCGTGGTGACTTTCTATGGCTACAATTCTGCATTGCATGCCCTGATTCACATGTTCCTTGTGTTGCCCATATTTGCTTATTGTCCATTCCTTATTTAAAACTCCCCTTGCTACATTTCCAAAATACAATTGAAAACTTCTGCATATTGCTTACTGTGGCTTGGAAAATTGATTTTATCAATGATTGTGCATTTTGCAAAGGTATATGATCTTCACTCTGATTTTGAACTTGCTATATACTGAGGTCAGTACATGTTTTCAATGTTGGGGGAGTGACACGTGGGCAGTAATGGAATAAGATAAAAAAGAGTGTGGCCAACAAAATTATTCAAAGGATGACCAAGTGGGCAAAGCTTCACGCCCATTTCACCCCCAGCCTTGTTGTATTATACAAGTATTTTGCTTGAATCTTAATGGAATCTTAGTGTATTATTATTGCAATCTTTTAGTATCCTTTCCATTGGTGATATAAATGTTGGTTATAGTTTCTTCACCCCAAATAGTTAGCCTGGTTAAAATTGGATGTTAGCATTGTGGTTTAGTTGTTGTTATTGTGAATGGAAGTAAGCCACATTGTATCTTTTGTTTTAGTTATGGTAATGATCGTAATAACAACATACTTAAGAACAAGAAAATTGTTAGCTTGCTAAATAAAGACTTTGGCTCGAGTTTTAAAAGTTGTTACATGGTGCTGAATGACATTGAGTAATTGTTGCACTTGTTGATTTTTGTCATGACCAATTACTGCACATTAAGCTTTGTACATTATTTGATGATCATGTTAGATGTCATGTGGGACTTTAAATTATTATGTGTTATATTTGTGTCTATGACATGTTAAGGATCTCTTTTTCTTAGGCTCATGTCAGAAAAGCTAGACCTGTTTTGGTTTAAATTTTGAATGGACATAGATGCATCTATGTTTCTTTTGTTGGTCATTGTCTTTGTTGCCTTGAACTGTATGTATACATATATGATGGGAGAGTACATGGTTTGAAACTCAGAAAGGCTTTTGAAAGCACCTATGGTGAGGGTCATATTAGCAAACTTTCTCATATTGCATAATTAACTTTTAATTACTCTGAATTCTAGAAGTTCTGGTGTTGTTACTAGTGTTTTGATCTGGATTCTAATTCTGTTAAGTTCAGTTCTATTCTAGCTATGATATAGTTGTTGTTACCATCATTATTACTACATACTGGTATGTGCATATGACTTGTTAGCATTTTGCACTGGGCATTATGAATTCCTTGAGCATTTCAATTATTTAATATGTG
>JBAGKO010006232.1:0-11864 GCA_037177275.1 Acacia concinna | reverse complement strand
TCTCCATTATACATAGATATAGAGAAGACCTCAGAGTAGCTGATTTGCTTGCAAAATTAGCTCATAGCTCAGATGTTGACTTTTGTACATTTGAACAGCCTCCTCCTTCTATTTTGGAGAGGATGGCTACCTTAGGAGTTGATCTGATGTAATTAGACTCAATTATGAGCAATGATTTCCAGGTTTGATTCAAAAAAAAAGTATAGAGGAAATAAAGAGACAAATCAATGGAGACTTTTTCCCCCTACATGGACACCCAAACACTAGTACACGCAAGTGTGTACAAGGTTATGAACGTTATTAGTCTATCGTTAATAAAATGTTTGATCTCATTTATACATGTCTATGTCCATTCTTAAGGGAGCTGCCCAACCACCCAAATTTGATATGTGATATGGGTGGATTTACTCAAGTTTAATCACCTCCAAAAATTTAAAAATTTAGATTAAATTCAATATTATGCAAGAAAAATTAGAACTCACGCATATACTCAAGAACCTATGGTATGCTTGACAGAGAGGGAAATGAAAGAAAAAAGAGGGAGAGAAAATTTTTATGAGTTGGATTTTTTAAAATTAGAGAAATGAGATTATAAAATTTTAATAAAAATAAGATATAAAATAAAAGAGTAATAAAAATTATAGTAAAATACATTGATTACCCCACTGTTTTGCTTACATTGTACAAATTTCCCATTCATTTTGAAAATGTATATAGACCTCCCTTAAAATAAAATGCATGTTACAAAAACATACCTTATATATTTTAGATTCAATTTCCATCCACCCAACCGTTAGTTAATGTAACACCTTAATTAAATTCCATTATCTTCCCTTAAGGTGGCCCTTAAAACCACTAATGTGTCAGAAAGGTGAAAGAGAGAGATTAAAAATTTCAAAACCATAATAAACCAGATAACCACTTTCCCTTAATATCCAAAATATACAATACTGATATTGTTAATATTACATGCCAGAAAACAGGAAATAGAAATGTCTACAGCTAAATTCGCTTATTTCCCCTGCCTCTTGTAAATCCTTCACTTGCATTGTGAGGAGAGTAAGGATTCTGGAGAAACCTTAGTAGCAGAATCATATCAATAACAGTGTAATGCAATGCATGTCATGCTATATGCAATGCCTGCATTTCTCTTCTAGTGTACTTTCTCTTGGCACTTACCATATGCCAGGAGCATGCACGTGACTCTACTCTACTTAGTAGCCAAGGCATAAAATAGAATCAAATATCTCATATATACATGCTAGCTCAACCAGAATATGGAATACAAGCAATAAACAAACAACAGACAAACAGAGTAAACACAAGTTAAAAGTAGAGATTCTAGCTACCAATGTCCTCGTATAGTGCATGTGTGATGTTCTTATGTTTCTGGCACGTCTGGGTTACTGGCTCGTCTCTCCGTAATGCCTATACAGACCACAATAAATCCTGTTACAATATGCCCCTACCGGTATACTACCACCATTCCTTTCCTATATCACCCTACGGTCCTGGTCCCCTACTACCTGAACTGGGTCCTTCCCCTTTCTATATCGCACCCATTCTTACTTACATCCCTCTGCTAACCATCTTGTGCAGCTTGGGTTCCTGTTGCTAGCCCGTCCCTACTGCGCTTGTCGGGACAGTTGGGCAGCATATCCCCTTAGATTTGCCCACTAGACCTCCTGACTGTTGGGCAACACCTCCCCCTAAAAATTCCTACTTCTGTTCGGGATCACCGAACAACACCTCCTCCTAGGAAATGCTATCTTAGTCAGGGACCATTGGACAACACCCCCCATAAAAAATGCTATCTTAGTCCAGGATAGCACCTTCCCCAGGAAAGGCTATCTTGGTCTTGAACAATTGGGTAGCACTTCTCCTTTGGAAGGCTTGTTTTGGCTTAGATAGTTGGACAAAACCTTCCCTCATATTCACTATCTAGGCTTGCCCAATTGACAAAACATCCCCCTAACTACTCTAATGATTACTGGAAAAATAAAGGAATTTAAAAGAGGGAGAGAGTCGGGACTTACTTGGATCGAAGGCCGGGTTGGGACCGCTCGAAACTACTTCGGAAGAGGCGTACTTTGAGTGGGGTGGAATTCTTTTAAGAGGGAGAGGGAAGCATGTTTTTGGTGTGAAGAGATGGGAGGAGAAGAGGTATATTTATAGGTGAAGGGGACGAGTCAAAATACAAATATTTATTAGGTCTTTAGGTATAATTTTCCCAAAAAGTTTTTACTTTTTTGACATGTGTACACCTTCTACAAAATTCCATAATTTCACATGTAAAAATCTGACTTCTTGACCAGGGAAAAATGGTGCCAACTTTGGGTGGGCCCCATGGGTCCATCTGTCTCAAATTATACCGATAATTTCTACTAGACTGGTATGAATGTTGACTTGGATTCATGAATGGGAAAGAAAATTAAGATAATAAGATAAAATGATTCTTAGAAATCTTAATCAAGTTACTTGAATCTAAACACTCGTGCACATCTATAAAATAGGATAATATTTACAACAATCTAAATATGAAACGCCAATTTATAAATTCATGGACATTTTTTTATTTTCCAATTGTAATATTTAAAAATATTATATACAATAAAGCTCGTGAAATTAATTTGTATCTGGAAAGGAAACCTAAATATCATACAATATAATAAAAACAACATGATACCAAATTAACATAGATAAGATATTGTGGGTGAGAAATTATTAATCCATATTTCACAAAAAGTGAAAATTTAAATATGGACTAATGTTGTAATTTTAACTTTTTTTTAATTCAATTTATACACATTTTGTTATTTATTATAAAATTTTAATGTTAAAATAATTTATATTTCATCACAACCCTTACATGTAATTATTATAAAAGCCAATCACTTTTTGTCATTTCATTGTAAAAAAACTCATTCTGCTACCATTTATCCAAACACTCTCATTTTTTTAAAACCAATTTTTTCACAAAAGCTATTTTGAAAAAGCATTCTGGAAAAAGCTCTTCTGCACTAAAAGAACTTATCAAAAGCTGTATCCAAATGGGCTCTATGACTAATTTGGCAATTCCTTAAAAGAGTCTCAAGTAGCTAAACTTTTTGATAAAAAGTTCATTAAATATAAAATGGTATTTGGGAACTTCTTAAACATCACTGGACTTATCTTAAAAAACTCCTTATTTCCAAAAACTCCTCCCAATAGTCATCAACAAGGGCTAACCATGCTAATAGAGCAAAGTTACTGGAACTAATGATGTTAATAAAGGAAAATTAATGATATAATTAAAAGAAAATAACATATAGGTACTAAATTAAAAATTAAGTGAAGGTATAAGTACGTGCAAATAGGATTTTTCATAAATATAATAAGGAATTGTATGGTTCATAATTTAATTATATATATATAAGCTCACTCATCCCTTGTTTTAAATTTTTTTATGATACTAGTATGATCCCTATTATAAGTTTTTTTATCACAAAAATTGTCAAACTTCTCAGACGAATGAGGAATTCAAAGAAAGTGAACTAGCAAATATCACTTCTAAAGGCAATGATCATCTGTTTCAATAAGCATCCTCATTAGATAGAAGTTCAATACAAATGAATTGTATTTAATTTATGATACAGTCATATACCAACTTGTTAGGAATATATTATCCAATTATAAATAAACAATTAACTATATATTTTACTGTTTTTAGTTCTTTTTAAATTAATAGAGATAAGGTGAAAAGAAAAATTTCACTCTAAATATTCACTATCAAAATTCAAATAGATGACGAAATTTTTTATAAAGAACAAAGCTCTTTAAAAAAAATTTATTATAGGTTACTTTTTTGCTTATCCCTCAAACAAGTTTTAGTTAAAAAAAAAGCCACTGTTACTCTCAATTCAAATATAAATCGTTTTTGATAAATTACTTATTTTTAGTTAATTATGATAAATTATTTAAAAGAAGTTACTTTTACAACCCCAATCCAAACGACTCTTTAATCTAATTTGCCTAGATTAAAGAAGTTATTCAATATGATTTTTATTTTTAAAACATTATATTCATCTTCTTTAATTCCATCATTCCTTCTTTTCATCAATTATTATTAGTGAAGCACAGACAAAATGAGAAAAAAAATTAACAATTATAAAAAATATCTTATATTTAAAATCAATATTAGCTTTCTAAATATGTCCCAAAAAAAGGGCACACACGTCACGTTTGCTTTGCCATAATATAAGTCTTTTTTTTTTGCTCAGATAATATAAGTCTGATTTAATTGTCACGTGCAGACACAAAATAATAGTTAAGGGGAAGTTAAATTAAAACATCAGGAACCTTTGGAGTTACATTCTCAATGTGGACACATGACAGTACACCTTCGACGCCCCAACATTTCTACATGACGAACATACCACTGTAGCGAGCACCGCTTCTTAAAAAAATCATATCTTAAAAGCCAACTATATGTAGGAGGGAGGGGGCTTCCCTCATTGGCCCCCAATTTAGAAGAGCTCTAAAATATTTTTTGTGTGGTTCTTTTATAATTAGATTCTAAATAAAATGAGTGACATTTTGATATATTATGGGCGAAAAATGGATCTGTTTTCAATTTTTTATGATTTTTTAAAAATTTCCATGTAAAAAAATATAAGATTAAATATAAGATTATTTTTTTAATTTAGAGTTTTAACTTTAAAAAATCATAAAAAATTGAAAACAGATCCGTTTTTCGCCCATAATATATCAAAATGTCACTCATTTTATGTAGAATCTAGTCATAAAAGAACCACACAAAAAATTATTTTGGAGCTCTCCCAAATTGAGGGCCAAGGAGAGAAGAGCCAAGGAGAAAAGCCACCTCCCTACTTTTGATGTAATTTTTAGATTTACTTACCAACCTCAGCTCCCTCTAATTCGCATGGAAAACAAGTTTTTGCACGATTTATTCTCCCAAACCATTGGGATAAGTTCTCAAGGAAGAAGCCAGAGATTTTCACCACGTGATCTTGTGTGAATTATAATTTGTATATTAAACTGGACTGAAACTCCATGATTTGGCTAGAATTTTAGAAAAATTTCAAAACATTGTCATTTAAATTTCAAAAACCCCAAAATATCTGTTGAATTTAGGAAATAACAAATTCTTACCTAGTACCAATATGAACTTTTTAGAATTCAGATAAAAGATCTTGAGTGTTGTTATTTCCGTTACGATTCTAGTTATTTTCTTTACAAATTATGTCAAAACACACCAACATTGGGTTTTGTTATTTCAGTTACGATTTTAATTATTTCCCTTACGAATTATGTTAAAACGAGTTTTATTATGTCCATTACGATTCTAATTACTTCCCTTATGAATTATGTTAAAACACATCAGCATCGACTTTTGTCATTTTCATTACGAGTTTTGTTATTTACGTTATGAGTTTTGTTATTTATGAATTCTAAAAAATTCAAATTGGTACTAGATAGTAATATATCATTTTCTAAATTCAACAATTTTTTTGGAGTTTTTAAAATTCAAATAGTATTTTTCTTAAATTTTCTTTAGAATTTTTCATTTCCATCTATAAATAGTGAAATACTCTCTCCGTTTTTTAATATAAGACTCATTTTTATCACACAAAAATAAATGTTATATTTAAAAACGGAGCAGCATTGTTCAATAGAAAGTTTGAATTAAGCTTGTTCACATCAATCCAATTTCTCCGGCCTCATCATTGAATTGTAAGATTATATAGCATGAGATCACTGTTCAATGTGCTGACATGAACTTCGATTATTCGAAAACATTCTTTCATTGTCAGAGAACTCAATTTTTAATGCCTTTATTTAATAAATACAAAAAATATAGGTAAAATACATACACATAGAAAATGAAAACCATTTACGTCTTTTGGATGAATATTATTTGACAGGACATGGTTTTTTTATCTATATAATTCATAGATCAATCAAATCATATTATTCATAAGTGTGAGGATATTACGTTTTGTTATAGTTTTTCTATTATGTATTAATAGTATCATTCTTTGATAAAATTTTAACATGCACCATAATATATTTTTCAAAATAAAATAAGCACCGACATTTTGAATAGAAGAAACTATGGAGAAAATGCCTACTATATAAGTGTGAGTTTGGGAAGCCCAATGGTACATGGCTTATATTTGTAGAAGCAGAAGCAGGAAAAAAAATTTCTTTGTTTGGCCTGACATTTGGTTCCATCGGCTATAGTACCCTCATCATGCAAGAAGTAGAAGCAGAATTTTGATGCTTTTCCTCCTATATGCCTTATGATGGCATTGTTCGACCGTTTTTTTTTTTTTGGTATAATTTACTTTTTTTAGTTTTAATTATAAGACTTAGTTAACTTTTTAAAAAATTTTAAAAGAACTAATTACCTTATTTTAATGTATTAAAATTTATCGTTTTTTTTCAAACTATTTTTTTGACTTATGAATTAATATATAATATGATAAAACATAACATATAATACAATTAAGTAACATATTTTGCTTCTTTCACTTCTCTAAAAAAAATAATTGGGTCTTATAATTAGGATAGAATGTACTATAAATATTATACTATATTTACATGTAATAAAACTCCCTCTAATCCTAATTATAAGACCCATTTGATTTTTTTAGAGATATTAAGTAAGTCAAAAGAGTCAACTAAGTCTTATAATTAGAACCGAATGTAGTATAAATATTACACATTATTTACATGTAATAAGGCTCCCTCTTATCCTAATTATAAGACCCAGTAGATTTTTTGGAGAGATTAAGGAAGCCAAAAAAGTCAACTAAGTCTTCTAATTAAGATCGGAAGTAGTATAAATATCATACTATATTTACATGTAATAAGGCTCCCTCCAGTCCTAATTATAAGACCTAATTGGTTTTTTTTTTTTGGAAAGATTAAGGAAGTAAAGAGAGTCAACTAGATTTTATAATTAGGATAAGAGGTAGTATAAATATCACAATATATTTAGATATATGTGTGTGACCTATATAATATGATTTATGTCATTTTCAGTCATTTCCCATCAAAAGTTATTTTTATAAAATTTCAACCAAACAAGTTTTACTTTTGTATAAGTAATTTATAAGTAACTTCTGCAATATTTATTCCAAATACAAATCAAATTACACAATCTTACTTTAACTCAATCTTACTTTTCTAAAAATACCGATTACAATATTTAATCTAAACAAACCCTAAAACTATAACAACGAGAACCAAAATTAAATTAAAAAAAAAAATCAATCAGCATCAACAATACCAATAAAAACAAAAAGAAATGTCATTACCGGTAGGTTCGCAATGCCAATAAAAAACAACGTCTTTTTGCCAAATATGATTTACAAAGTCGGAAGTTTTTTTTTTTTTTTTTGTTGAATGGAAAGGGAATTCATTCAAGTATAGTATATCTCAATGTCTGAAATTAATACATAGATCAAGACCAGAAAGGAATATACAAAAACCAGCTGAACTCAGTCCACGATTCCAAACAACTAGTTGCTCGGACTATATGATCGACTATGGCTTCCGATGCCTTGATGACATCTGCTGGTTTGAAGGATTCACCACCAAAGAGTCTTCTGTTGCGCGCGTTTCATAGCTTCCACGTTATAAACCCGAAAAACAAGATCCATCTAAAGTGGGACCAACGCGGGTTAAGATGCCGTAGCTACCATGCTTGGATTGGCTCACTAAGGAAATGGCTGAGTTGGTGAGCAGGGATGAAGAATCTCCAGAATGTTGTAGCCAGGGGACAGTGTCTAAGAACGTGATCTAAATCCTCTGAGTTGTGGGAACACAATTCGCAGTCAGCTTCGTAGGTGATCTGACGTCGAACTCTCTCCGAATTAGTTAGGAGACGATTCTTGAAAGCAAGCCAGAGGAAGGATCTGACACGCTGAGGCCCCGGCCATTTCCATATGTGTTTCCAGTGTTTGGCCTTGTCATTCCATTGATCAAACTCTACAGCCTCATAGGCAAAGGATACCGCAAAATGTCCTGTGCTGGTCAAATTCCAGTGACAAGTGGCTTCACCATTTGATGGGGATGGTGGCTCTGTTGCAGTGATGAGTAAGTTGATCGACATTGGTAGGATGTCTTGAAACAACCCCCAGTTCCATTGCCCATAATTATCCACAAATTTATTGATTGATTTAGGTAAGCTAAGATTATCAACCTCTGTAAAGGTTAAATTCTTAAGGAGTCCTAGTTCACCAATCCATGCGTCTGTCTAGAAATGAACCGTAGTGCCATCGCTAGGAAGCCAGTGTATTCCCATAGAGGTATTCTGCCAAGCTTTAGCAATACTACGCCAGATATGTGAGCATGTTCTTGTTTTGAATGAATATCCTGAGGCTTGGCTCCAATTGTACTAGGCCCTTAGAACTTTGAGCCATAGCAAATTGGGTTGGCTGACGAGTAGGAAGCCCAACTTGGCCCAACTTGGATAGTAAGGCTGAATTTTGACTCTGGAGCTTCCTAAGTCCACATCCGCCACGAGAGAGCGGTTGGCACAAATCTGTCCAGGGTACCAAGGAAATGCCTCGATGGTGAGCACCTCCACCCCCCCCCCCCCACCCCCAAAATAAACTTCCTAATGGTACTCTCTACTTGTGAACAACATGCCACAGGTAATAAGGAAGTTTGCATAGCATAATAGGAAATTGTGGCAAGAACTGATTTTGAAAAAGTGATATGGCCTGCAAGAGAGAGAGAGACTTAGCCTTTCAATTAGAAAGTTTCTGCTGGACTCACTCAATCACATAAAGATAAGTGTCGTTAGTCACTCTTGAGTGCAACAAGGGGAACCCTCTTGATTTTCCGAGATGATTCATTTTAGTATATCCTAGTTGGGAACAAATGTCATCCTTGATTGCTCGCCCCACATTCTTAAAGAAGAAGATGCACGTTTTGAATTGACTCGCCAAGTGTCTAGAGGAGTGGCAAAAGCTGGCCAAAAAGCTCTTGATTAGCCGAACTTGATGAGGCGTTGTGGAGCTAAAGAGAACTAAGTCATCGGCAAAAAAAAGATGTGATAAGGAAGGTCCCTCTCTTCCTAGCCGAATTACTTGCCAGTTACTGGATTACACCTCAATGTTGATGGCTTGGGAAAGACATTCCATACATAGGATGAAGATGTATGGGGAAAGGGGATCTCCTTGCTTTATTCCTCGTTAGGGGTGAAAAGATGGAGAAGATTTCCCGTTCCATTGAACCTGCATAGTAGGTGTGGTGATGCAGTGCATAATTATCTTAATTATATTAAGTGGGAGTTTAGCATCCTTGAGTGTTTCTTCAATGAAACTCCACTTGATTCAATCAAACACTTTTTATAAGTCAACTTTAATCACCATCCAACCCTTTTTCCCTATTTTCTTGGGCATTGAGTGTAGCACTTCATGTCCAATTATTATATTGTCTATGATGTTACGTCCTTAGATGAAACTTGATTGAAATGGAAGGATCAATTTGGGTATAACTGATTTGAGTCTCAAGGCTATATAACCTTAGTGATGATCTTATAGGCTACCGAGCAAAGGCTAATCAACAAGAAGTCTTTTAAGAATTGTGGTGAGTCTCCCTTAGGTATTAAGGTGATAAGAGTTCAGTTGTGAGACGAGTTGAGATTCTCTCCCATAAAAACCTTAGTGATCATATTGCATAGAGAAGGGCTCAATGTGCTCCATTGACTTTGGTAAAAGTGTGCATGAAGGCCGTCCACCCTGAGTTTGGCTTCTCTCATTGTCTTTCTCTCATTTTCTTCTCATCATCTCATCCGAACCATTGGATTATGAGTGAGAAATGAAAGAGGGACTTTCTCTCTCATAATCCAAAGGTTGGGATGGGATGATGAGAAGAAAATCAGAGAAAGACAATGAGAATATCCCCTTCCATCTACCCCTGGTGCTTTCAACAGTTTCATGGTAAAGAGAGCCTGTCTGATCTCCTTATTAGTAACCCTCGCATTTAAGGGCAACTCATTGGACTCAAGTAGTGCTGGAAATTGATTGTGATAAGGGAATTCCACTTAAATGACATCATGATCACAGTACAAGTTGGCAAAATATTGTTGGCTCATTTGAAGTAGGGTGTTCTCATTGGTAACCCATACCCATAGTCGGAAGTATTTTGTTTAAGATACTTTTACCATCAAGTCCTTAATCACAATCTTCCTTCATTAGTTCTTATAACATCTATCATCACTAACCCTCCGCTTGCTTGGATGAGAAGAAAAGTATAGAGGAAAGAAAATGGGAAAAGAGAAAATGAGGAAGAAAAAAAAAATAGGGAGAAAACATTATCACTCTATTTGCTTGGATGAGGGGGAGAAAATTGGAAGGAAAAAAACAAGTAAATATGTTATGACTAGAAAACCCTTACACCTATATAAAATGATCATATTTAAAATTAAAATAACTATCACAGTTGCAAAATCATTTTAATGTTAAAATTTATCAAATAATTTAAAATAATAAAGATGTATTTAAACCATTAATTTAAAAAAATGTTATTTTTTAAGGTTAAAATTAAAGGTATAAAATATTTTAAAATTAAATATAATAAAAGAAAATAAATAAATTATACATTATCCAAAATTATTAATAACTAGCTAAGAAGAAGAACGGATAAAAAATTTTAACACGTTAGGTTAAAAAATAAATATATATTAATTAATAAAACAACTTTTTAAATATTGCTATTTATTTATTTTTAGATATTCATACAACAGGCAAATTGATTTTTGTCAAGGTTTTAATCCATTATGTAAAAACAAAAAGAAACAAAATGCATACTGTGGTCTATGGGCATGGCGTTAGCGTCACCTGGACCGAGGGGAAAAAAAAAAGAAACAAAGAGTCAAGTGGAACGAACAGCTAGTTGTTCGTGAAAAGGAAGAGTAACAGGGGTAGTTTGGGAAAGTAGTTGTTTTTCATAAAATCTCTCTATGTATAGGAGAAATTTTTGAAAGAAAACTGGGCCTTACGTTTTCCTTACATTTTCTATCATATCTAATAGGGGGATTAAGCTTGGGACCGCGACCGAGACTTGTTGGTCCTGATGGCAGTCTTGTGTAAAAGTTGGGATTGAAAAATCAATTTCAATCTCAATCTCAAAAAAGTGTCGTTTCAGGGGTACTTAGGATTTTTCAAGATTAGAATCGGAAAATTCCGGTCTTGAGATTTTTTCATTTTTTTTTAAAAATAAAATATTAAATAATTTTTTTATATTTTATTATTAAAAATAATTATTTAACAACTAATAAAACTATAATAATTATATAAAATTGATTTAGAATTTAAAAATAATATTTATTATTATTAATTTTTATCTTTATTATTATTTTTATATCGTACATAGTTAAATTTAATATTACAATATTATGGTTTAACTTCATCTAAAAATATTATACATATATTTTAAAAAGATAATTTAATTAATAAAAATAAAAATACACTAATAAAATGATAATTTATTTATAAAATAAAAACTAATAATAGTAAAATAATAAAATCCAAAAGACTGAAATTTTCAAAGGTGATTTGATCTTACTCCCAGTTTCAGCCGGGACCAAAATTTTTCTAGAATTAAAATTCGCGAGCGGATTGGGACTATCGGAGTCAGATTTCCCTAATATCCAAGCAGGGAAAACTCCCTCCCTCCCATATTTTCTATTCCACTTTTCTTTCCTCCCTCAATCCAAGAAAAGCCTTATACAGTGGACGTAGAAGCGCATCTGGAATAGGAGATATGGCCGAAGTCGGTAGAATCAAGCTGGGTTCACAAGGCTTGGAGGTGTCAGTCCAGGGACTCGGGTGCATGAGCATGTCCGC
>JBAGKO010006222.1:0-11865 GCA_037177275.1 Acacia concinna | reverse complement strand
CTCCCATAGATTGTGCTTTCTGGGAAAGTAACCTCATGAATTGGTTGTCTCTTAATCTAACAAATGCTAAAATTTCAGCTTTTGGGCGATGGAATGATGTTTTCAGCATTACATGTTGGCTGCTTTGGAGACGTCGCAATGAAAAAGTCCATTCTAACTCTTTGCCAAGTGTCCACGAGGGATTGGTGGAAATAAAGGGTGTGGTAAATTGTATGTCTAAAGCAAAACCAGTTCGAAGACTCATTGTGGGACCTGATATTGATAATCCAAGGGAGCATGGAGGCGGAGGGAGTCATGACAGTAACCGTGTTCGTTACTTTGTGGATGGAGCATTCTCATATAGGTCAGGTTATGCAGTGTGTGGTGGGATTTGAAAACTGCAAATCGATATGTTCTTGAGTCTTTCTACTGCAGGTTGGAAGGAAAGAGTTGTGTCAATGCAGAACTTTGGGGCTGTATATGAGGTCTTCAATGTGCATGGGATGGGGGATTTCGACAGGTTCATATTTTATGTGACTCCCAAAAAGTTGTTAGGATGATAAAAGAGGAGGTATCAGATCTTCACGAAGATAGCGACTTGATTATGTTGATCAACCAGCTATTAGCACAAGAGTGGGATGCCCACCTTATCCATATAAATCGTGAGATTAATGAGGAGGCTGATATACTTGCCAAGATTGCTCTCCAAAGAGTTTTGGTCTCCAAATTATGTCACCATTAGCTACTAGCGACGTGCTCATTAGGGAGGGTGTTACTTGAAACTTTACTTAGTTTCATCTTTTACTTTTGTTGTCTTTATTTCCTATTGTATCAAAAAAGTTTTATTGTCAATCCTACATCCGTGGGTAATCGAAGAGAGGGGCGGAAGTTTATTATGTATAGGAACCCCCAAAGTTAATAGCAGTACCATAAAAAACTTAAGGGGTGTCGTATTATAGGTTTATGAAAAGTTGAAAACATAAACAATTAACCACAATAAAACATACTCAAACGTTTGTGAATTATCGGAAAATGTATAATCTTAGACTACTCAAACAAGTCGGCAATAAATATTAGCAATTGACTAAATTGTGGTTAGACAAAAAAATATTAATTTTCAAGACACATGTCAATGACACAATTCAGTCACGTTTTTCTTGCCGCCAATGGATCATAACAAAGTCAAATGCCTCCCTTGGTCAGTGACCAAACTAGGTAGGAGCAACTCACTCGCTCTTGTCCCTGCGTGATTTTCTAAAAAAATTTACGGTTAATAATTTTGTCTTTAAAGTTTAAAAAATAGAGCAAATTTATCCTGGCTATTATCTCTATAAATTTTAATCGGTAGTTGACCATACATATAAAGCTTAGGGCTGTTCATTGAACCCATGAACCCGTCCAACCCAAGAGAAGAACAAAAAAAACTGACACTATTGAAGCAAGATTGGGTCGGACCTGAAATATGTGTAAGACAAGTTATTGAGTTAGTGTATTGGACTAGGTAACCTCCTACCCATATATTATGTATACACACACATATATATTCTTATTTATATATTATTAAATATTAATATATATTTATATACCAATCCAGACATTAAAAATTCAAAATATATGGCTTGAACAATGCAATCATCCCTCATTTTAAGCTAAACCCTAGCCGAGCTCAAGAGAGGCAGAGGAGATTGTGGCTGCTTCTCTCCTCAACTCACCTCATTCCAAACCTAGCACCAAAGACTTTGGGCTCTTTCTCTTTTCAACCTTGCTTCAATCTACTACTGCAATGCATCAGCACGATTTCTCCAGTGCTTGTGCCTTCATTGTGTGTTTTTAAGTTTCTAGCGAGGCAGAGACTTTCAGTTCCTCTCTTTTCTTCAAAGCTTCAACGATTAAGATTGTTTTCGTTGGTCACTTCATTGATTTGTCATCTTCAAAGGTTCAGCCTTTAAGATCGCACTTTTTGGTAACTTTTTCTATCAACATTATAGAAATGTGTTTCTTTTCTTTAATTTTTCATCAATATCAGTGCAAGATATGCCTTTTAAGTCTTCAGATAAAACTAAAGCATAGTGGGAAGCTTTTATATTCAAAATTGTTGAATATCAACATGTATTAAGACATAGATAGAATATTTTATTATTATTGGATTCTAGATCTTGTTGTTGCAGATTATAATATAACTCAAGATATATTTTTTTTTAATATTCTATAGTACTTTGTTGCTCGTATAATGTTCAAATTTGTAGGAGGTTTGTGGCAAATTATAATATTACTGAATATATTTTGTTAGATTATCTAGTTTTATTATATTTTTGGAATTTGTAAGATGTTTTATATTGTTAGATTTTATAGTAGTGAATGATATTTGTTTGATTCTGTAGATTGTTTGAACTTCTTTATTATATTAGTAAGACATTCGTTGATTCACTTTTAAGTTGTTGCAAATGAAACTTCACTGTCTTGTCTATGTTTCTATGGAGCATTTTAAATTAATTTGTTCTATATATCGGAGGTCACGTGTTGCCTACAATGACTGATTCTCTTATTTATTCCCAAAATTAGCTTATTCTTGGGCAATCCCTATCAGAACTCATTGAATAACTTCATGATTTTGACAGTTTTGAAGATTATGATAATATTTTTCATTTAATGATTCTTTTATTTATCATATCCTTGAAAAATTAATGTTACTGTATTTTTTTTCAGATGCTTCATGTGTGACTAATGTTGGATCTGTTGTTGTGTTGCCCATGGAGGAAATTTATTAAAAACACAAGTGGACTTCATATTTTGCTGCCATGGGAAATTATAGACCTTAAATCATATTACTATGTTGCTAATTATCTTTTGATATTTTGTTTGGAGCCATGGACTTGGTCTTACCTATTCAGCTTTAGAATTATGAATTTCAATTGATCTTGTAATCTAAATATTCACTACTATAAAGATTTTATGTCCCTATAAAACGTTTGTTTTTCAAATTATGGATGTAATAAAGTGAGAATGGTATTTTTGTAATTCTGATCCACTTTTAACATTGAAAACTAAAA
This sequence comes from Acacia concinna, assembly GCA_037177275.1. Taxonomy (NCBI): domain Eukaryota; kingdom Viridiplantae; phylum Streptophyta; class Magnoliopsida; order Fabales; family Fabaceae; genus Acacia; species Acacia concinna. The sequence goes on along the minus strand of JBAGKO010006222.1, from coordinate 8,836 downwards.
ATTAGGGATGCAAAAAGAAATGGTGGGAGTGGGTGAGCTATTTCGCATCCCCAAACATAAATTTGGGACGCGGAAGGGGGCACTTTCCATGTCCCCACTATCCATTAGGGATGCGATTAGTGTTGGGGACACGGAGGACACGAAAAGTGTCCCCAATATACCCCCATCTCCCACATTTTTTTCATTTAGCATTTTGCTTTACATCTCTCCCATAGTCCAAAGTGCCATTTACTCTCCCACTATATCTATTATTCCCTTCCCAATCCCTCAGCCTTCACAACCCATGCCCCACCGTGTGCTAACTGCTAATAAGAACCCCGAAGAAGCACGCAGTAGCAACGCTATGGCCGAATTTAAGCAACGTCGCGTAGCTTTGTGTGGCCTAATTAGCGTTGCACATCGCCACTCCAGCCGCACACCTGAAGCTTGAGCACCAAGCAGCTACACGTGCAAGCATTATGACACCATCACCGCTACACTGTGAAACAGCCAAAGTAAGCGTCATGGGTCTTTCTCGTCGCGCGCAACTGCTGAGTGCTATCATCACTGTTCTACCCTCATCTTTGCCGATCTGAGTCCACCCCCCAATTTGATGGTACTAACTGTCTCTATATTTTTTTTTGCATTTTTATTGTTGTGCTTTGTAGTTGATTATGAATGATTTGCTTATTCAAAAAAATGTAAAACAATTGTTGTTAGGGTTTGGAGTCTAGAGAAAGAAATTAAATTGATCAAATGATTAACATTGTAGAAGTAATTAAGTTGAGTTGGTTGAAATAATTTTTTTTTGAAGTAGAATCAATTATTTAAGTAGGAAAATTGGGTTCGTGAGATAAGAATAATTTTAAAAGTTATGCAATTAAGGAACTTTGTTGTATTTGACTTTTATTCATATAATTACTTGATGGAATTCTTAATATGTGTAGTTTTGATATAGTTTTCATTGAATTATTCTGGATTGGATTGTTTTTGAAATTTTTAGTTGTCTTACTTATATAGCAAAATGCTGCCAATTTTTTAAAAAATAGATTTAAAGGTAGTACCCTTTTATAATCCACATTAACATTTCCTTATGATGACTTCTTAAAAGTTGAATGTTGATCAAAATATCTTATGAAGTAACAAAATGAGTCATAGTTGGATGAATGCATTGAGAACTACTAAGGAATTTGAGAATAGGGTGAAAGAGTTTATTGAGTTTGCTCAAAAGAACGTGCCTAACAAGAAAAGGATATATTTTTGTCTTTGTGTCAACTATTTAAATGAGAGTCGTCAGGATGTTGATACTCTAAGGGATCACTTACTATGTGCCAAAATAAATCTTCGCTACACAAGATGGATATGGCATGATAAGAAAGTAACAGCTTCTACCTGTCAAAAGAAAGATGTTGAGGATGAAGTTGATGATGATAGAATGCAGAGAATGATTCATGATATTGAGTTAGCATCTTTTGTTGCACAATCACATGTAAATGAAAGCATGCAAAGTGATGTAGAGACACCTCTATACCTCAAGTGTACTAAGTATACTCTGTTATCAAGAACTTTGCATTTGGTGAACTTAAAGGCAACCTGTGGATGGACCGACAACAATTGACATTTACTTGAGTTATTGTGTGATATGTTTACAGAAGACAATGTTCTTCCAAATTGAATGTATGAGGCCAAAAAAATATTGTCTGTAATGGGAATAGAGTACAAAAATATGTACGCTTGTCCTAATGACTACGTGTTGTATAGAAAAGAATATGAAAGTATGAGTGTGTCTGAAATGTAAAACTTCACAATACAAATGAAGAAGGATGGCAGTGGTAGTGGTGGTGATAAAGAGATAGCTAAAAGATAGTTATTAAAGGTGTTGTGGTATCTTCCTATAATACCACAGTTCAAGCGATTGTTTGCAAATGCAGCAAAAGCGAAGGAGTTGAGGTTTTATTCTGATCAAAGAATATCTTATAGAAAATATCTTCAGCACCTGTCTGACTCACCACAGTGAAAGAAAATAGATAAAATGTTCCCTAATTTAGGAGTAAGCTAAGAAACCTTAAACTTGGCCTTTGTACAGATGGAATCAACCCTTATAGTACTCTTAGTAGCACTCACAGTGCATGGCTGATTTTATTAGTTATATACAAATTTCCTCCCTAGTTTTGTATGAAATGCAATTATATGATGATTTCAATGATGATTTATAGACTAAAACAGCCGAGCAATGATATCGATGTCTGCTTGGCACATTTGATTGATGATCTAAAGAAGTTGTAGGAAGAAGGGGTAAATGTGTTTGATGCATATACGCAAGAGCCCTTTAAGCTTTGTTCAATGACTTTCACCATGATAAATGACTTTCTTGCATATGGAAATTTGTTAGGGTACAATATCAAAGGGCATAAAGCATGTCTGATATGTGAAGCTGCACATACTCCCATCAACTTAAACTCAGAAGAAAAATGGTATACCTTGGTCACATATGGTTTCTTCCTTGGTTTCACCTATACCATAGGTTGAGAAAGATATTTAACGGATTAACAGAGAATGAAATGGCTCCACAGGCATTAATAGGAGAGAAAGTTTATAGTTGGGCCAAACGTATCAATGTCATCTTCGGTAAGAGTAAGGGGTCTGCGGGTAAGAAGAGTATATGGAAGAAGAGATCAATTTTCTTTGATCTTCCTTATTGGCACATTCTTGATGTGAGACACAGTATCGACATAATGTACATGAAGAAAAATGTTTGTGATAGTCTTATCGGTACGCTTTTACATATACCAAGGAAGACTAAGGATAAAGTTGCTGTTACACTAGACTTGGTTGAAACAGGAATATGAGAACAATTACATCCACAACTAAGACATAATGGTAAGAAGGCAGACCTGGAGCCAGTAGCACACCCACTATCGAAAGCTAGGAAAAAGAGTTTCTGTCGATGTCTGTATGACATTAAGGTGCTATAGGGGTATTCTTCTAATGTGAGTAGGCCCGTCTTAATGGACGCTTTGAAGTTAGTGAGAATGAAGTCCCATGATTATCATGTGTTGATGCAACAACTATTACCAGTGGCTATTAGAGTCATTATGAAAGATGACGTGCAAACTATGATACAAGATTATGTGTTTTCATTAATGCAATATGTAGTAATGTTATCGACATTAAAAAGCTGGATAAATTGGAAAATGAGGGGTTCACTATTTTGTCCTAACTAGAAATACACTTTTCTCCTGCTTTTTTTTTATATAATTGTGCATTTGGTAGTTCATTTGGCAAGGGATGTTAAACTCTACGGTACAATTTATCTAAGGTAGATGTACCCTTTCGAGTGATACATGAAAATCTTAAAAGGGTATTCAAAAAATCCTTACTGACTTGAAGCCTCAATTGTTGAATGATATGTAGTTGAAGAGGTTATGGACTTTTGTAAATATTACCTTTTAGAGCATAAGGCACAATCTCAGCATGAAGAGGGAAGAATGAAGGGAACATGGGGTCTCAAAGTGAAGAGTATGACACGTCATGAGGTATTGCAAGCACACTTGTATATTTTGAATAATATGGAAGAAGTTCAACCATACCTAGATGAACACATAAAGAATTTGAATAACATGTATCCAAGGAAAAATGACATGATCGCCAATGAACAAAATAAGGCATTTATAGAATGGTTTGAGAAAAAGGTTTTACAAGAGAGAGGTGTGTCAGAGACAGTCAAATTGTTGGCTTAAGGCCTTTCTTTTCAGGTCGTCACTTGACAAGATTACAATATAAATGGGTACTCTTTTTATACAAAATCCCAAGATGATAAAAGTACTATGCAAAATAGTAGAATGATGGTAGTAGCTGAAGCAATGCACTTTTCAAGCTCAAAAGACAAAAATCTCGTGTTGGCGTTGATGGCCTATTTGGAGTAGTTGAAGAAATATGAGAGACGACGTACAACAAGTTCAAAGTTGTGTTACTCAAATGTAAGTGGGTTAACAATAATGTTGTTGTTATCATCAACAATTTGGATTTATTTCAGTTGTTCTTCAAAGAGTTAGGTACATCGAAGAACCCTTTCTTCTAGCAAGCTAAGAAAAACAAGTGTTTTACATCATAGATCCTGTAGACAATAAGATGTCCATAGTACTTCAAGGAAAAAAAAAAGGAAGGTGATCCAACCTTCAACATGGATGAGGCACCACCTTTGACTACAATTCAACCTTTCCTAAATGAGGTAGAATTGATAGATGACGAATATGTTGAAAGAAATAATCATTTTAAAGAAATATGGGAGACCATATGAAGTAAGATATCCATTAGATTATTATATAGTGTTTAATGATTTTTTTTTGGTTTTATAAGACTGCTTGTGTTGTGTTAATTATCTATCTGGTGTTGATTTCTCTTAATAGGAATATGGATTGTTCTAATGAGGAGCACAATGATAGAGACTCTGCTGAGAATCAAAGGAACAAAGCTAGAAGAAGAGTTAGAGGAAGCACTAAGTTAGGAGAGCCAGCAGCTCGACAAGCTGAAGAATGTGTCAGCTACATCTGCATGTGTAGTTCGATCGTGATATGCAACCAATTGGTGATGAGGAAAATCGATTTATTAGCTATATAGGTTATATGTCTAGAAGTAAAGGTAACATTCTTATCCCAAATTGGAAGTTGGTTTCTCCTAAAACAAAGGGCCTGATTTGGCAATAAATTTTGGTATATATGTATCGATACAAATTCATTTTTATCTTTATTTTTATTGGTTCAAATATAACACATTTATGTTGTATATACATGTTCACTGCAACAAACCTATGATGTACCAAAAACTAAGCATATGGAAAGGTATTGGATGGAGGAAGTTTGCCAGAATTCAACTTCAACTTTCAAGATAATAATTATGTCAAAACTGTTATTCTTTTTTACTAAAATACGTTCATTAATGAGAAGATATAGAATAAAAGAGAGAATACCCTTATTAAAATTCACTACTCTCTCTCCCCTACCACCTCTCTTCTCTCCTCGAGAATGATTATTTTTATGGTCAACACAAGTATTAATACATTAGTATTAAATAAGGGCTAAATTGAAAAAAAAAAAAAAGAATTAAAACACGAGACATATTATTAAAAATTTTTTTATATTTTAAGATGAAGTAGGAGTAACGGTTGTCTTTTATAATTTGAGATTGGAGGAGTAGTAATTAAGAACAATAAACCAAAAACAAAAGACGACTGGTCATTCTCTCAAGTATGAGAATACATGGCTCTACCTTCTCTCTTCGCGTTTTATAATATGAGCCATATACTTCAAATTAGTTTCATGTGGCACATATAATCTAAAGTTTAGTTACTATTTTTGTTTATTCGTGTTTCTCTAAATCATCATTTATTCTTCATATTATCTAATTAATTATGATTTCAAAATATTTATGCAATATAAAAATAAAATAAAATCTAACTTCAATATTTTGGCAAAAAAAAAATCTAACTTCAAAATTTGTAATTTTTCAGACTCTCCTCAATCTCTTTTTTTATTCTTAAAATAGATCAAATTTAACACACACATATAAATACCCAAACACACACACACACACACATTAAAATCAATATTTAGTTATTAGACGGCATTTTAATGGCAAATGCAACAATAATTAAATGAATAATGACCCATAGCATGCTTACAAAATAATAAGAGACAAGTATAATTAAATGTCACAAAAGCACATCAACTGTTGCATGAATTAATTAATTTACTTACTAAAGAAAAGAAAACCTTTTTAAAAAATTTAAATCAAATAAGGTCTAACAATATTTTTAACTGAATTAACGGTATACTTCATTCCTTCGTTGATAGCATAATAAAGATTGATCTTCCTTAAAATATGGAGAGTATAAGCCAAAGTGCCAAAACTTCTCAATTACATTTGTTCCATACCCACATTAAAAACAAGAAACTCGTGACATTTTTGTTAACAAAAAATCGTTGCAAAATTTTTGGGGGATCAATTTGTGGAAAACTAATTCATAGTAAATATGTCACAAAAGTTTGAATTTATTACAGATTTAGCCCAAACTTTCAAATCTTTTTGGGTTAGGAGCCTCTTTATGCTTTGAGATGCTAGGTACCTAGCTTGATGAAGCCAACTCGATGAATCGACAGTGACATGTGAGAGTTGGGAGCTGAACCAATGAGACCTAAATTTTGTTGAGCGTACTCATCCATCAATTTATGTTTTCATGCCTTGTGAGAATCACAACTACATTAAAAAAAAATACAAAGACAAACAAACAAGAAAAAGCACAAGATCATAGTTTGAAAAATTAGACCATAAAGGCCGATTTAGAGTAGAAGCTAGTGAATCAGCTACTTATTTAGTCTAGTTGAGTTCTAAACTATATTTGGCTTCTCTCTTTAAACTCCTGAAATATTTTTTTTAATATTATTTGTTATGATAAGTTAATTTTTAATACATTTAGCACTTTAAAATATTTTGTATTGACATTAAATATTTCTTAAAGTATTTTTCAACACAATTTTACCCTTAAAACATTTTCTCAATCATTTTCATAAATTATTTTAGGGGTTGGACGCACTAAAAAGCACTTTATGATGATACTAGGTATTATTGGAAAATACTTCAATATGCTGGGTATTAAATAATGGGTGCAACTAAAAATATTTTAAGATGATGAATATACATACTAAATGTTACTTAACCATGTTTATTATAAAAAAAAAAAAAAAAAGTGCTAGAGAGAGAGAGAGAGATTGTCATAATTTGGGTAAGCCGGGTTACTTTAATTTCTTCTTCTTTTTTTCTCTTTTCCCCCAAAAAGTGAGACTTGCTTCATCTCACTCACTAGATTTTCTTCTACCATGTAAAAGCCGATCATCATATGTATAAAGGAAGAAGCCATGTGTGCTACTCCTAGAAGACAAAAAGGAAGAGAGTATATATACCAATCTTTGATGCATGTTAAACACTTGATTTTAAGCGTTGGAAAAAAAAAACAGGTAAGAAAAATAAAAGGTAAGAAAGGATAAAAAATGAAGAATTTCACAAACACACTGCTGTAATATGGCATCCATCAATTCAAGAGTTTTCTAATATCAAATAAGATTAAATTTTTTACACGTTTTTAATTAAATTAAATTATTTTATTTGTCACTGACCTGATTCGCTCATTTTTAAATCGTTGTTTTGACTTGTTTATTGATAGGTCTAGTTTTTAGTACCTTAAAACATTCACCTACAACACAGCAAAATGATAAAATAACCTCTTCTTATCCAAATGCCTTATTGTATATTCTATAATGTATTGTATTATTTGTACTATTCACTTATTGAAAAATTATTACTCAAATTGATTTTTTAAAGTTTCAAATTAACTCTTTTAATTCAAGATGGGAAGACAATAATTTATACCGAGGACAACCATTTAATTATTATTATCATTTTTTTAATATTACCTTCTTTCTGTAGAATTCATATTTGGACTTCGAGCCACATTCTTTCAAGAGTTCATCGATAGTCAATATCAATATATTATATAAAAAAATAATAGCCGAGTACTGTTACTTTGCTACTTATTTATTTCTTTTTGAAATGATTATTGATTCTGTTTTAGCAATAGATTTTTTATTTTTTTTTTGCGGAAAAATCTACATCTTCAAACACAAGCACAATGGGTGGCGGATAGTTAATTCTTATTTTTATGTTGGCTAGCCAGGCCTAATGGCTAGTGCATCAAATAAGTATTTTTTGTTATGAAAGTAAAGGAAACTATATATAGGAAGTAAGAAAATGGAAGATGAAAGGAAGAGAGAGTTGAGCATATAACATTTCCCATTCACGTAGGAATCTCTTACAATGCTCTTCAATCTATATTTATAGGCAAATTCAGCCTTAAAATTAAGCTCCCTTTGTCAATGTTGATGGCTAAGAACATTGAAATTTATGGCCAAGCATGATGACTTTTGTAGTCAAGAATGATGGCTTGTGGAGTCAAGATTGATAGGTAATTATGTAGAGGGAGTATAAAAGAGTATTAGATGTTAACTAGGATATAAGTCAATAGACATCCACATAAACAATATTCATAACATTTTTGTTATTTTTTAACATGCATCAAGTAGCCTCAAAAACTGGCCCCAAAAAAAAGTAGCCATAAAAAGCTTTATCTAAACCTTAATAGGCCCATTAAGTTTGAACCTATGAACAATGTCGTATATTGTATTCTATATTCTCCGAAGCCCATGAATTAATGACCAAGAGTATAAATGATATTTATAAAAAAAAACCCTAACAAGTTCAGGCTTTTTATATCATAAAAAAATGTCTAACAATTCAGGCCTTTGTGAAAGCCTGAATTGTTAGGTAATGTTTTGCTAGTTGGCCTTTTAAAACAAGTTTGGGCTAATTCAAATTGTCATGAATAAGCCCGACCCACCCCATTTACCGGCTCAAAGTATGACATGCGGTTCAATAACGTCAATTTTAACTAACTTCTTCCCTATTGAAAGCAGTGGATTAAAAATCGGACCCGATCGGCCGGTTTAGATTGGAAACTGGTAAATCGGTCTGGTAACCGCTCCGATCTGATGCAATTTACAAAATTGAACTGGACCAGCCAACCCGGTATGAACCGGTCAAACCGGTTGTGAATCGGATAGGTCTGGTAACTGAACCAATTCTGACCCATTTTCTTAAAAAAAAATTAATTTCCCTTATAATTTCATACTAATAAACCTAAAATCTTAACTTTTTAACCGGTTTAGCCTCGATTTAGTTATCCAGTCTAACATACTGATCCTTAACCCAATAACTTAACCGGTTCAATGACCAATCTGATTTTTAA
>JBAGKO010006164.1:0-11867 GCA_037177275.1 Acacia concinna | reverse complement strand
TGAACTTTGTTCTTGGAGAATTTAATTTCTCTTGTGTGAGTGTTGCTCGCATCCTTGTATTCTTGGAAGAATACTTCAACTATATCAAGGGCTGATAATCCTTGTGGTGTCTTTGTGGCTAGGGTTGTAAGATACAAGTTCTCTTAAGGTCCTACCTTCAATCATTCGTCCCTACGTGTTTCCAAACTTGTTTCTAGCCGGTCCATTCCCTCATAACGTATCAGATGTGGTTTAGGTAATATGAAACCAAGGTCCTAAGGGTAAAGGGAAGGAAAGGTCTATGGTATACTGCTAGTGGCATACATTAATGCCTTTACCTTGTGGTTGGTATAGGCATTGCAGAGAAGTGATCCAGTGTAACACCAGTAGCAGAGAAAGGACACAGACATTATGTAGGAGTACTCGGTAGCTAGAATCTCTAACTTTAACTTATATTGATTTGCTTGTCTACTGTTTGTTAGATGCTTGTGTACTATGTTCTAGTTGAACTAGCATGTTATGTATGTGATGTATAACTCCCTATTTATATGCCTTGGCATTGTGATAGAGTTAGAATCACGTGCATGCTCCTTGTGAATGGTAAGTGCTGAGAGAGAGGGTACTAGAGGAATAGTACAAGCATTGCATATAGCACGACATACATTGCATTATACTGCTATTGGTTCTACTATAAGGTTTCCCAAGAAACCTTGCTCTCTCCACAATGTAGGTGAAGAATCAGCGGGAGGCAAAGGAAAGGGGAGGACTTATATCAAACCCCTCTTCCAAATCGACATTTACTAGAGTAATTGAGCACAGTTCAATAAAAAGCAAGAAAATAGCATAAACCAGTACTGATATATTAGTACAAACTTCGCTACATACAGTATATTAAACAACAAAAAGGACCATAATATTTACATAATTCTAGTGTTTCAAAAGGGAGATAACTAAACTTTGCTAGTCCAAAAAGAACATCTTCGTCTTTACCTCTAGCTGAGCAATTATAATTTTGAGAAAAAGAGTGAGATTCAAACAATTTTAGTAGTAACAAATAGTTCTCATAAAATATGCAATAAAAAAAAATGCAAGACACCTATTACATGACTGAGGTAAATATATATAAACATCCATGCCACATACGTTCGTCTAAGGCACAAGCCGCGCCTGACCATATCCTAGACAGCTGGAGGACTAGACCTTTGTCTATCGTATCTCATCTCAGCACCTCGACTGTCCTCAACCACTACCACAGCCAGATACTTTTAGTTAGAGGGTTCTCGACTACTACCATAGCTAAGTACAACATGCAGTGTTAATCAACTCAGCACCTCAACCGGAGGGTTTTCAACTACTACCATGGCTAGATACTTCTCACATCACAAACATAGCAAAATAATACATATAAATAATCACATAATCAATGAGAGACAAAGTTACTACCTGAAGTTACTTTCCCTGGTTTGGTGTCCTACCGGCTTGTTGTTCCTACCCAGGCAAATATTAAAGCCTAAAAATCCAAATTATAATAATAAGCCTCTACTCATTAAATACTTAAGACCCAGGTGCATTCAAAAGTTCAAAACCAATTAATCATCTCAAGTTTGCCTAATTGCCAAATTGCTCTAAGAGTTACCAGTCCGTGTCATTTTGTACCCGATCTAATTTCGTCTTTCTAAAAATTGTGACCTGGCTTACTCATACTCAATTTCGTGTCCTAAATCCATTTCTGATGTCACATTGGGTGAATTCAATGTCAAATTACTAAAATACCCTTTGGTAGTCCAAGTTAAAACTTTTAAAACCATTTTTGTCATTTCACGTTCTAAGGCTTTTCAGATTTCGGAGCCAACATAAACCCCCCATAATTTTCCCTTCTGAACGAAATGAAACCATTAGATTCATCAAATTCCATCTCTAAACTCCATTTCTATAGGCTGGCCGAAATTTATCCTTAATTATAAAAAATTGAGACTTTTCTGAAATCAATTGATTATACCTACTCTTTTTTGCTCCTAATCAGTGTTTAATTGTTTATACACCAACCACACATGATTTAGAGGAAATTTGGGCAGCATAACAGCTAGCTTTTGTCATTTCCCCAAATCAAAAATTCAAACCAATATAACCACAGATCCATACCACAAACAATTACATCAACGGTTATGAACCAAAAGAACTAGAGTTTCGGAAGTTACCTTCAATTTTCTTCACTTCCTTTGTCTAGGTCAGAAATTCCCTTTCCCTTCTCCTTCTGATTTGGTCTTCAAATCACCAAATTAATTGGGGAAAATGATTAAAAGTGATCCTAGGTACCGAAAACTATAAAAAATCGGTATTTTACAGTAACTTACCTTGAAATTTTGATCACTAGAGCTTTGGATACTTTGCTGCTGTTGCTACTCTCTCTCTCTCTCTCTCTATTTCTGCAGTTCAGGTCATGATTTGGGTGTAGGGGAGGTTGAAGACGAGTTAAATCTGAATTAGTGCAATGAAATGACCATTTTGGCCTTCCAGTTACGAAATTCGGATTTCTGGACAGGATTTTCACCAAAATTTGAAAATTCATAACTAATTGCACACATATCCAATTGAAAATATTCCAAATCTGAAATGTTCCTTATTGAGTCTAGTTTTAAAGAAAAATAATTTCTTGCATCAATTGAAATCATAAAATTCTCAGAAAATTCATTTCTAAACACTGCTCCAGAAATCAATAAATTCCATGGGGCAAACTTCAAAAATTCATATCTCTTAGCATATAAATCCACTTAATTTTGTTACCTATAAATTTAAAGCTTAGGATGTCTACTTTCATCCTGTAAAATATCATGAGCTTTAGACATCATTTGGTCATTCAAAATCTTAAGACAACCTGACTGCTTCTAGCACCTTTCCAGCAATCAATCAGAAAATATTTTGGCTATCTTAGTTATACCAAATACACCATTTTATTCCATCTACAAGTGATATTTGGCGATCGAAATTTGGTATGTTACAACTTAGGCTTATTATTTATGCTTCTTGTGTTGCTTCTAGCTTGTATATATACACATATTCTGAGATTAATGTATATGCTGGACATTGGTTTGTATGTTACCGCAGTATTAATGATACAAAGTTTTTAATGTAAGTTTTTTTAACCACGTTATGACGCTTATCACGTATGTATGTTGCGATAAAAGGAGAAATTTTCCCATGATTTCTCCAATCCTCAGTCATAACTAGTGATTTCAAGGTCCACAGTGAGGTATGATAAAGTGTGTGACAGTCTACATTAACTTAAGTGTTCTATGAACTTATTTGCAAAACCAGAAAATAAAGCTTTGTAGCATAATCTTAGAATAATTTATATGTTTATGTTATTGATACTCATTTGCTACTAATATTTCTAAGAGCTCTTTTACATAATATATAACAGAATAAAAGTGCTAAATAGAGGAAACAAACTCAAATTTTCAAAAAGCACTTTTTGTGTTAGAAGCATTAAATGCAAGATGAAGAGCATTCTCTATGATCGTAATAGCTACATTCTTCTTATCTCAATATGGCTACAAACTGAGAGACCAACGAACTCCAACGAATACTTTAATAGTCATAATGATCACCAACTTTGGATACACTATAAATAGAGAAGGCATTTAAGATGACGAATAACTGAGTCTAAAATTATTGTGCCAATGTGATATTGATTGTTGTCTTAAATTCTCTATATTCATTCATTTTTATTCACCAAGATTCCTTGTACATGTGGCAAGATACATGGAATAAAATGTGAATTTTAGTACAAAGGAGGGTGGTGAAAATACTTTCCAAAGGATTATTAGAATTTTGACTAATTTAGGCCAAATTTTATTATGAAAAATACCAAAAGGCCTCAAATAATTGAGGAAAAATAAGGAAAATTAATTTGAAGGTTGAAGTGACATGACAAAGATGATTTCATGCTTGAGGAGTGGTAATTTAACATGAAAGAATATTGTACGCGCATTTTCTTCAAGAAAATGCGATTTCTTGAAATTGAAAATTAAGAAGGAAAATGAATTGGTATGAATTTGAGGGAAATTAATTTGGGAAGAATGAGTTTTATAAATAATTCCATTGATTTTATTGGTTAGAAATTGACTAAGGAATTATTTTTGAAAAAAAGTCAAAATATATACATAGAAGGATTATGGTAATTGGGAAAATTACCAAGGTAAAAGTAAAAATGGTGACCTAGTAAATAGTAGCCCTTCCAAATGTAAAGATGTAAGTTTAAAATTTATCTCAAAGGTAAGATGGGGAGATCAAAATGGATGGTTAGGATTTAATCTTGAAAAGTAAAACTAATGATGACTAAAGTACAAAGTTGACTAAATATGGATGAAAATTGTGTGGCTTTTAAAAAGGCATGTGGCATTCTCATGTGGAGAAATCTTATGGCCACAAATAGGCCAAGTTACAAGATCACGTGGCAAAAGAAAGATGAGTTTTGAGACATGGTTATAAAGAGGTATTAAAATATTAATTTCCTATAGAGGTGGAATTAAAACAACATTTCAATTGAATTAAGAAACTTCAAGAACACTCTTTGAGTCTTTATTCAAGGTCATATTTCAGCCAAATCAAGAGAAGAGAGAGAGGGAGTTCAAGGAGGAAGAGAGAGCACAAGAGAAAGAGAAGGGTTTAAGAAGGCACACAAGGTAAGTCTATGCCCGAAATTCATGGTTCTTAGCTTCAAGCTCTTGGAAACCTCCTCTAATGTTCCTGTCCTTCTTGAAATCATATGAACAAGAGGAAAATCCAGGAAAAGAAGAGAGGAGCTGGATGGTTGGAAGGGAAAGTCAAGAAGACAAGGGTGAAGCTCAAGAAATCTTGACTTTCTTGTTGACTTGTGATGGTTGTTGGTGGTTCTTGCTGTTGATTGGGTTGATTTGGACTTGTTTTGTAATTTGGGAAGCATAAACCCTAAGGGGAGTGCTTCCCAAACATGGATTTATCATGTGAGAAGTGAATTAAATGTATTAAACAAGCGATTTAAGGTGTAATGAAGGTGTTTTGTTGAAAGGAGTATGAAAATCCATTTTTACACTTCATCCCTTGAATTCAGTCAAACCTGTTCGGGCATGATAAAGGTCAAGGTGAGAAAATGATTTTAGAAGAAATAGGATTGAAATGGAGTTTTTAGCCTAAAGAACCCTAGTTTCGGTTTGGCTATGTTTTAGGGGGAAGGAGATGGGACTTTTGTAAATCTAACAACAAAAATGGATTCTACACATGAGCTTGTGTAGGGATAGGCTGGGTCATAATTTTTGAAATAATGTAATTACACTGAGTATAAAAAGGAAGTAAGACCAAAACCCCTAAGGGCATTTAGTCATTAGGCCTTTTGGGCAGAACAAATTACTTATATGAGTTAAGGACATGAGAATTGAATGAGTAGGACTTCATTTATTGTGAATTTGAAATTTTCGGATTCAATCTTTGCCTTGGTTGACCAAAGAACTTGTAGAAAGATCGGTGCTTGGAAAGGAATCTAGGTTTAGCTGTCTTTTATACATTATATGATTGTTTATATGCTTTGTTATGCCATGTTTTATGATATGATGATTTGAGATGTATCAGTAATATGCGTGTGCATCGCATTGCACTTAACTGCGAAGGCTAAGGTGCTTAGACACTACAATTTGTGATATGTATGAGATGTGCATGAGTACATGGTCAAGTGTAACCTTAGGCAAATATGATATGATGTATTGTGGCATAAATGTGATATAATGCATTATATAGTGCATCACATGTACAGCTTTCATATTTTTATGATTGATTAAGAGTTGCTATTGAGATTCGTATAAATCTCACCCTTTCCAAAATTTATAATTTATCTAGCTAGAACAAGCGACTATAAGGGCAAAGATAGAGACACTGGCAACTGAGGACTCTATTCATGATCAAGAGTTGCCGTGGAACATTTGCAGTGTTGTCTTATTTTGTAGACTTGTAAATACTCTGTAAGAATCTTGTGGGAATACTGTATCACACTAAGTACTATATATCAATACAACATGTTATGCTATTTTTTCACTCGCCATTTGAATTGTGCTTAGTTATTGTGATAACTGACGAAATAAAGAGGGTTTTGACATTACTCAAGGTGGAGGGACCTTGAGTTGGGCTTGGATTGCATACTGTAAGTGGGAATGAATTCTTATTGTTGAATCAAGTTTATATTGAGGTACCAAGAGCCCATTAAAATCTTAGAGGATAGTGGAAACTCAGTTGTGCACTGAGTAATTAGATGTAGTTTAAGAGTTGGACTGAACTAGTATAAACATGAGTCTTCAAGTGTTTGGTGAAAGGTTTATAAACTCTATCTTATTTCACTTTATTTTGTTTTAGAGTTTAAATTTTTAAAATCACCCAATTCACCTCCTCTTAAGGGAAGGCTTGCTCTAACAAAAAATGCATGGAATTATATATATGGTAAGAATAGAAATTATCAGTTATTTTCAGTATTCAACTTGGTCAATTAGGTTGCCTTTGTGAAGCCATGACATGATAAAACATTCAAAGTGACATTAAATTGTTTTTGTGAAGTTATGTTTATTTTTTTAGAAAACCTATTATTTCTCTTATCAAAGGTTCCTTTCCAATTATAAGAAGTTATCTAGCCATTGATTTGATTGAAGGTTCTCATTCTATTGATCTGTTTTGAAGTAACTTCTTGATATAAGGATTCCTAAGCGTATACCTCTCATTCTTTTTGGAAGGATCCATATCTCAAAAAGTTAGTTCCAAAAGACCAATAGAGGTGTGATGAATAAACTAGTTCAGTTATATTGAGAGTCATACATGACTAAGAGCTTTTGTGAAGTCAAGAAGTGATAAAAAAATTCAAGGTGACATTAAGTTGTTTTTGTGAAGTTATGTTTTTTTTTTTCCTGGAAAAACTTATTATTGCTCTGATCGAAGTTTCCTTTCCTATTTTTTTTTATTGACGAGAATCAATCACACTCTTAACCTATATATTTATATCTCATAATATAGAAGCCATTAAGCCTTGTGTCACTTCAACAATTAAGCCAAGAAAGCAATGAGAGAGGTGAAAAAAGAAAAGGAATATTTGGATAGGGAAGGGCACAGGGGGGGTATGCAAAGATATACATCAAAAGTCGCGATTGATTGTTCCCACAAAGCTTGAACTATCTTGATCCATCCCAAATTGCATGTCATCTTGTTGTGGAAGATACTGTTCCATTATATACCGTTGAGTCCAACTAACTTATAAACTCTCACTTGAAGAGTCTAACATCCATACATCACAATTATTATATAAAAATTCTCATGTATTATAAAAGTTCTCAATTCTTACTTACAAACCATTACTTATTATTTGTAAAAGTCACAATTATTACATAGAAACTATTACGTATATACTAAATAAATAACGGTTGTTTGCTTGAGGCCGTTATGAATTATGCTAGAGCTACTAGTTATGTACATGAGCCTACTTTTTATTATGCATACATCACGTACATCATGGCATTACCAAGTATCAATACATCATATGTGTTATATAAGAACCGTTATAATAGATATTGAATAAATCTCAGTTCGGAACCATTATTTATTGGTGTTGAGCATACATAGTACCTGCATATATGATGATTTGTAACCATGATTTATTATTGATAATAACTATCATATATCGGCAATTTTATAGTAGTGAGGCAACGCCATTTTCTGTAAGGGGTTGTTTGGTATGAGGGGAGAGGAGGGAAAGAGAGGGAAAATAAAAGTTTTAGAAGTTGAATTTAAAGAAATTGAAGAAGTGGTGTAATAAAATTTTAATAAAGAGAAAAGTAATATAAAAAAATATGAAAAAATAATTTAAAACTTTTAACCCCACTTCTTTAATTTTTTTAAATTCAATTTATAAAAATTTTCCCTTTCCTCCCCTCCCCTCCAAATCTCTTGTACCAAATAAGCCTTTAAGGGGGAAATCAAGTTATTATCAAGAAGTTAAATTAATTGTTTTGCGGTATAGTTGAATGAAAAGAGACGGGAGCATGAAAGAAATGTCATTTATACTGATATAGTGACTCGTGAGCCGAAAGAATGCCGAGTGACTAGGGTATGTAACCCCACTTTCACATCGCCTATAGTGATCAAAATAACTCATTAAATTGTTTCTTAATTAGGAACCACGCCTGTCTAAGTAAGGAAACATAATAATAAATAGGAGAAAATGGCTTGTATAACGAATTGATCAGTATTTAGTTGTGATAGACTTGTCATAGAGTTTATATGGACCATAAAACCCTTACACCATGTTTACGCCAAGAGCTTTTATTGGCAAACCTGTTGTCACATCCTGTGTGATGGAGATTATGATATCTCCCCTGCCTTTCTACACAAAAACAAACTTTTGTAATCAGGCAATCCGTATATAAATATTATCAAGATGGACACTTTCTTAATTGTTTTTTTAAAAAAATTTCTTTCATTAATATAATTTGAACCTTTGATCTTATTTTAAACACAAATTAAATCCTTTTATTTCTGATTATTACGATTGTTTCTTCACCCCTTTAATACACTACTCAAATTTGAACCTTGGCTATTTTCCTATGTTCTTACTGTCCTCTGCACCTGCTCTTTTCTCCCATTACTCATCTCACTCTCCAAAATTGAAATTTGAGTAGTGTATATTTAATGATTTATAAAGTTATTAATAAAATATAATATTTATTATTAAATAAATAAATAAATTTCTAAATTTAATTTTGATAATTTAAAACTGTAATTAAAAATATATTTTTTAAAAATTTATTAAAATTCAATCTGATTCTTACAAATTTCAATTTAAAGGTTGAGAAGAATAGTGAGAGGGAAGAGGACGGATAATAGAAGATGAGGACAAACAAATCCCTTAATATATAGTTGTAGATACTATTATACTAGATACTCCTTTTGGTCTTAGGAGTTAGCTAAATAACTAATTTGTAATTAATTTTTTTTAAAAAAATAGTTATTAAGTTTGTTATTTGTCTACTTTTTTTTCTTCTAAAGCATACATATTAATTAATTGCAATTAAAGTTAATAACTTGATGGAAAAGATTCAATATGTGTAGATGTGTTATTGATATGATGTCTTATTTAAAATTTCTCCCTTAATGATGAAATTATAAATTTTGGACACAGTGGATTGATGTGTTGCACTTGAAACCAAAACAAACTCATCCATTAACTTTTATATTTAGGATTGGAAGAAGCATGCGAGAGTATTATCAAACCACAAATGGAATCAAATTGGATTTTTGTAATATTAATTCAATATATATATGTTATAATTTTATTGATGAAAAAATAGTTTCTCTTGGTTGTTAAAAGAGATTTTTCTTACTATTAAAGACAAATATAAACTACTATCTTTTTAAATCTTGTTTTGGAAAAGAATTGAAAATATTATTTGGTACTTAATTTTTAGTTAATCGTTTTGTTAAAAAAACAGTAATATATTTTTTTTTTTAAAAAAGAACAACTTGTATATGTTTTATTATTTTTATATTTTTGTTCTCTAAAATTGGGAAATTAGCCTAATGCCTTATTCTCCTTCAGCATTTGACAGCTTGAGCTCTATCATCATCATCATTTTGCTAACCATATGTAGCCTCTTATTGGAAGTAATTATGTTCAAAGCAGCACTAAATGTTGGTACCTCTTCCAATGAGAATTCAAACTTTAGTTAGTCAAGTTTTGAGGGACTAGTCTCTTTTGTCAAACTCAATCTTCATTTGTTACATTCTCAGTTTGTATGCTATCTTTTTACTCTTAAGTCTGCTTAGTGCTCACCAAAATTGATTTTTTTAAATAAATTATTTTGTACAAGTTTTTATATTTGTTTATTTTCAAAATTTGTTCAAAAAGCAATTTATATAAACAATTTTAAGTTAAAAATATTAAAAGCAAAATCAAACAAGTTTAGTCGCTTGAAAATGATGCCTTCATCTACCATTTTTTGTTTGCTTGCATGTAGGTCCTTCTCTGCTTTGATAAACCTTTTGTGAAGATATGGTTTAATATTAATTTTAACTTTGATTTGAATCTTATTATCACTCATTTACCTTAGTAGTTATCTTAAAGTTAACGATTTGACTTTTAAGTCTTTATCATCCTTTGTTTTTATGTAGAGTAGTGGTATAATATAAGATTATTTGTTTCATAAAAAATATTGATCGAACTAATTATGTTGCAAAATTATTGTTTCTACCAAATTTGAAATTTTAATCAATTTTGTTGGAAAGCAATATGTGTGTGTCTCTGTTAATGTTTTAATATATGGTTTACTTTTATTGTGATCTAGGTATTACTTGTGTACTAAAAGAGTCACGGGATCTTGCTTTGACATATCTTCTATGTATGTTCTAATTAATACATATAAGAGTTAGATACTAATATGTGAATATCAAGGAAGTTATTTGTAATAATTGTGACTAGATTTTCCTAAACTATCCTATTTAATCATATTCATTGGAATAATTACCATCAATAGGAATATTTTGGGTAAAATGTTATAAATTTTAAATGAAAAGTGAATTGAGCCTTATATTTAAAATTAAAATAAATTTCTTATCTATAACCCTAATATATATATATATATATAACAGTGAAAGGGAAATAACGCTCAAATACTAAATACTAAGTATTTGAGCTATATACATCAACTACATTCTCATAATCCTTCAAAGCTAAATGATGAATTCTTATTGGCAGTTCCATCAACATAAACAAGTCTATATTAAAACATTAACAGGAGGTAATATGTCCTAACTTCTTTATACACATACATATATACAATAACACGCACGCACTGATGGGTCATCAATATTTTAATAAGCTTTACACTACATTTATTTCGATAAAATGTCTTTTTATTTTTATTTTTTTGATAGTGAAAGGGAAATAAATGCTCAAATACTAAGTATTTGAGTCATCTACATCAACTATATTTTCATAATCCTTCAAAGCCAAATGACGAATTCTCATTGGCAGTTCCATCAACACAAGCAAGTCCACAACCATCTCTCATGCCTCTGTCGCAAGAGCATCTGCAACTATATTCACCTCTCTTATACATTATAACAGCTCCACACTCTAGTCTCTCTGCATCATTGCTTCAATCTCTGTTAGAATCCCAAAATATGGATGAGAAGAGGAGATTAGATTTTGGAGAAGTTAAACTAACTCACTACAATCACATTCAACAACAAGATCTTTAAGTCTTTGGTCAACAGCTAATTTTAGATCCCATCACCCCCAAGCTTCAGCTGTAATGATAGAGACTGGACCAACTCTATACATAAAACACATCAAGACTCTACCTGTATCATCTCACAAAACACCCCCATAATAAGTGCACAATCCAGAATCTCATCTTAAATCATCTATATTAATCTTCACAGAACCTGGCATTAGGGGCTTCCACTTATCCCCATGCATAATGAAGCCCATTGAGGATACCAAGTTCGATTTCCCCAAGATAAACAACCCTTATTTCGAGCTAATAATTCACCTATCTGCCATAATCGTTGATTAAATATCCTATCATTACTTGCCAACCAAATATGCCTACATAATACAGTAAACCAAATCTAAATTCAAATCCCGACACCAAGAAACGTTGGTTTAGACACCATACCACCCATTCATTTCTATCCATTATCCCAAAAAAGGAGTCATGCTTCTCTCTCGGAACCTGCATTTTCCAAAAGTCCTGAATCAAAGGACAATCCCTCAACACATGCAAAATAGATTCATGGCCATTCATGCAATAGTCGCATAAACCAGAATGGTGAAAACCTCTATGGAAACGATGCAAATTAGTCAAAAGCCTTCCATGAAT
>JBAGKO010006154.1:0-11868 GCA_037177275.1 Acacia concinna | reverse complement strand
ATCCAGATGGCGATTTGTTGACTCAAATTATGCATTTGATTAATCTGGATTGGGAGGTGAAGGTTGAGTGGTGCAACTGTGATGCAAATATGGTAGCAGATAAGCTAGTTAAGGAAGCTTTGAGTGCTGCGGGAGTAGTGTTCTTCTTTCAATCAACCTCTTCTTGTTTTAATTCTGTATTAACTCAAGAGACCTATTCATAGGTTTATTGTTTTATTTTTTGATCAAAAAAAGTATTTGTCATTGCACATACTATAAAATATACATTTTCCAAAACGATATATTATTTTTTGATAATAAAAACAATATATTATTTGAGAACCCAAACATCAATATTCAATATATCCATATAAGATCAACGGCTCACTTAATTAATATATTTAATGATGAAAAACTCATAAGCCCATGTAAATATCCACCTGCACTAAAAATATTAATTGGTATATATAGGCATGGAGATTATTGATGCATCTTGAGAAAATTACCGTTGGCATTTTTTTATTTTAAAAAAAATTATAACACGGAGTTTACAAATCATCAAACCAATTCAATATAATCATTGACAAAAAGCAATAAAGGCTACAGTGTAAATTAAGTCAGCCAACGAGTAGAAATAACTCACAAGCAAAGCAATAATATACTCTTTTATTTTAACCAGCCATAAAACTGTGGCAATAAAATCAATAAAAGATGTCCATAAGACAACTAAGCAAATCAAGTTTTAGTAGGCAACAATTCTTTTATATATCTTCATAGTATATAAAAATTCTGCCACATGCACACACAATTCCAAAACTTACTTGTATCTGTCAAAGCTCACAAAGTAACCACCAGATTATTAATTCATGGATTTTAACACACATATCTTGTGGTCTCATCAAAATCCAATTCATCTTAATTGTGAAGGTTAGCAAAACTCTAATCTTTTCACAAAAGATATTTTGCAGTCTACACCCTTAATAAGTAGTTACTTCCTTTCATCAAAACGAAATTTGGTTAATAATTACCTAAGACCTACTTGCTACCACTTTTTTATGATTGAGTGGATAATGTACATATATAATTTCAGAGATTACCTTTCCTTCAACGAAGGAATTCAATAGCTAATAATTCACAAAAAAACATGCCATTTTTTTTATTAATATATGTTCATATAAACCATCACCGTAAGAAGAATCATCAAAGGAAGATTGTGACAAATTATCTATAGCCAATGGAATGGTAATTCATCCACTATCCTTATGTGAGTAGTGCTAGATCAAGAACAATTGTAAACAAAATAAATTTGAAATTTATGCTGCCTACCACAATTTTAGAATTTTAAAAATAGTAGGTGTTAGCTCTTAGGTTCCGTTTGGAACGAGGTAATGGGGGTAGGGATAGGGAATGTGTGAGAGATTGAGCTATTTAAATTGTTTGGTACGAAGGAATGCCAATACCTAGGGATTGACATTACCACGAATGTAGGACTGATCAAAAGCCACCTCCCCCATGGTATTGAGTTTTCAATCTTGGAATTGTAAAATTATAAGATAAAAATAACCTTGGTTAAAATATTTTTCAAACAAAAATAACCTTCCTAATTTAAACATAACAAATCTCTTTTACACAATATCTCTCATATTTCATTGAAGAAATCACATATTTAAAACCAGATTTATTAAACAGATTAATTATGTGGTTTTACTTGTGATTGATTTCTCAACCTTTGATTTTTAAGCTAGCACACATTTACCATTTTACTTTTTAAGGGTAAAATAGTCTTTTTAAAATTTATCATTAAGTATAAAATAAAATTAATTTAAGCAATACATATAATAATTATTATGTACCAAACATTATTTTAAATATCAACCCTTCTTCCAATCTCAATCCCAATTCATATCCCAATCCATCAAAATTCATTCCCCTCATACCAAACGGAGCCTTAAGATTGTTGGTGGCAGCTTTTAAATTCCTCATGAAAGTTAGTGGATCGTCCACGTCCTCTCTAGTGTCGTGCAAATCCGGTTATATGGTCATGAAAACATTTTATGATGATTAAAGATGTCATTTACATACATTGAAGACTCAATTATTATTAGAACAATGAATTAATTATATGGATATTTCCTATAAAGAGTGCCCAATGCAGCATTTAACTCACACAAAGGGGAGGGAAATTGCCGGATTTCAATCATATTTCCAATGGCCAATTGCTGTGCAAGTAAGTATATTCCTCCTCTTGGTCTATTTACTAGTGCAAGATCACTTGTTATTATTGGACTCCACAATCCCAATGGGACTCTTCCTTTGACACACCCATACACATTATCTACTACAAATTATCTTTCATCTACCTCCTCTCAAACTTGGTTTTAAATAAGCTATAGACTATCTCATCATATTTTCCTCATTTTCTTCTCCTCATTGCATGCCACCTTTGGATTAAAAATTGAAACATTAATATCTGATATATTACGAAATTAACATTAAAGTTAAAAGTAAACTGTTAAATTTTGTTGTAGACGTTTTACAACTATACTACCTAAGAATGGAAAAAATAATAGTAGTATAAAACACCGAATCTCAATAATTGATTTTTCTATCCAATGATTGGAATGAAATAAGGAGGGAAAAAACAAAAAGGAATGGAGAGAGAATCAAATAACCCCATATCTCCTTACAAATATCTCGTTTCGTATGAGATCTATCAATTAGTGTAATACAACACATGTAGTTGCGGGCGCGTTATAATTATTGAAAAAAAAGTCAAAATAGTTGTGTGCGCGCGTTATGAAAAAAAAGTCAAAATGTACCTAAAATAATGAGTTTTTGTAGTTATTCCTTTAATGAGAAATAATTAGTTTTGACCAATTAATGTGAAACTAGGGGTGAGCTTGCAGGGGAAATCTCATTCCTGACCCAGATCCTGAAAAAGGTTTGAAAATGATTTTTAATCTTGATTCTAAGGATTTCTTATCTTGATCGGGATGATATTTGGAATTTCCTAAATTATTCTCTCTCTCTCTCTCTTTTTTTGCTGATTGAATTTTGACCCTTTTTTAACAACAAATAGGCCTAATTTTGAGTACCTATATGTTTGTTTCGATCTAAGACACATATATAATTATCCAGTATAAAATTAATTTAGTATAAGTGCATATAATTATTAATACAGAAATTTAAAGTGAGTTTAAGTTACAAAATCTGAAAATCATAAAAAAAAATTGAGACAATGATGAGAGGCTAGAGAGTGCGAACTATGTATTTTCAAGATCGGAAAATCTCATTTCTAATTCCAAATAATGCTTTTCATGATCTTGAATTTTCTAGTCCCGATTGTTCAGGATCGAGATGGGAAAATTTTGAGCAGTCCTATGTGAAACAATTCAGAGGATCATTATTTATTAAGCTATGAAATATTCAATGCAAGTTTATAATTCCTATCACTCTTTTTTAAAAGGAACTAGATTACTATCATATAAGACTGAATTATACATTTGATCCTTTATATTTATATCAAGTATCAATTTAATTCCTTAAGTTTTAAAAACATGCTTTTAGTCCTTTGAACTTAATGTTATTAGTATCCTTGATGGAAATTGTTGGCTCACAAATTAAGGCGATGGAATTAAATGCTTACATTGTAATTTCTAAATATAATATTTTTGATTTAACATTTTAAACTAAAAATAAAACTTACGAACACGGGTTTCTCCTCTTTAAGGGCTCCAATAGGATTTGCTAAAAGAAAAAGGACAAAAGAGCAAAAACACCCATAAACTTTTGTCAAAAGAGTGTCCAACACCATAAACACTTTTTAAGTGCAAAAATGCCTATGAATTATTTAATTAGGGGCAAAAATACCATTTCCATTAACACTGTTAAATTTCTGTCAGTTTTTCTATGTGGGCCCCACATTTATTATTTTTTAATAATTATTTTATTAAAAAAATCCTCACCCCAACTCTCTTTCGTGCCTTCTCCCTCCCTCCCTTTAACTTCTTAAATACTTTTCATTCAATTGAAATTTAACTAATGGATTTAATTAAAATTTAACTTCTTGAATACTTTTCATTCAATTGAAATTTACCTAATGGATTTAATTAAAATTTAACTTCTTAAATACTTTTTATTCAATTGAAATTTAACAATGTATCCATACATAAATACAAATACAAATATAAGTAAAACCAATTTAATGTAAAATAAAATATAACTGTGATGAATACAATCCTAGCTAAACAGGAGAAGGTTGATCATCGTGCGGAGCATCACTCGCCGAAGGAGCATCACAAGTGGAAGAGTCCATGTCACCTCCCTCGGGCCGATCTGCTGCGGCCTGCTCTGAGGCACCAGGTGTCGGAGTAGGGGTCTGCAACACAATGCGAGGGGTTGGCGGGATGTCTGGCATGTTTGACAACTGCCTCAGTAAAGTGTTCACTATATCTCTCCACTGGGTCTCGTACTCTCGTTCTCATAGTGCCGGTCCAACTGAACCTAGAGCGAACTAACCACTGTCCCAACCTGGCTGGCAACCTGCCGCTCAACCTGCTCAGTCTGGCTGGCAATCTACTCCTTGAGCTCATCCACCGTCGTGTCACTCCGCCTCCTCGTGCTAAAAGTCCCCTCTTAGGATGTCTGCGAGTCGTTGCTCTTCCCTTAGACCATGTCAGCCTCCTCCCTAACCCCATACCCCTTAAGCGACCAGGGTGCTAAACCTCACCCACACCCGCTTTCAAGAGTGCAATGGGATCCATGGTAGACCCTTGGGACTCCGACGACTAAGACTCAAGGATCTCAGTTGTGTACTGATGCATCTTCGCCTGTAGACCATGCTTAATTAGACAAAAACACACGATAATTACACAAAACAAGTCACAATTTATAATTGTAAAAATCTAACCATCGCTTCCTCATCCTGTTGATATGTGGTCGATCCGTTGTGGTGCCTATAGGTGTACTCAAATAACGTCCCATATTGCGTCTGGCGACACTCCTGCTCAACCTTCTTGGCATGCATCAAATAGTTTAAATTAAGATAAATAAATAAACAAATATTAAACATATTAACTTAAATTTAAATTATATACCAACTCATTGTATGTCACAGTAAATGTCTTCGATTTGGCTGTATGTTGGATCATCTACTGGTTACGTATCCTCGTGTTTTTCTCGGATATGGCCTAGACACAAAATTTCCATTATTCAATTTAAATTAATTAAAGATTTTAAACAAATGAAACATATGAACAAATTTTAAATTAATTAAAAGTGAATTTACCTGTCCGTCTGGCTTTGCCGGAGCTATACAGATCCTTGTCAACCAAATGATATAGACGATTCCTCATGTTCCTCCACGTCGTCCCCATCTTGAGCAGCTTGTACTGATGCCTCTCATGCCTGACGGCGAACTTCGTCTACAAAAAGAATTACAAATTAAATGTTATGTCAATTAAACTTAACAAAACGTTCTTAAGTAATAAAAATATTTTAATACTTGCATGACCTCCTCATATGCCAGCACCTTTAGTGGCCTGGCTATCTGCGCCCATATCTTGTAGTCAAGAGGGAAGCGCAGCCAATTGTTGCTTAACTCGCTCAGATAGCAATTGAACAGGTGGCCCCCATTCTCGATTGGCTGGTTAGTCTCATCATTTCACTGGACCACTACACGTAATCGATGGTCTAAACTGTTCAGCCTTGCCACGTCTAGCCTCTGCATATATTAAAACAAAGCATAAATAAATTAGTGGCAATGGCTAACATTAATTAAAATTTTCCTCATCTGTTGACATTTTTTTACCTTCAACCTCCACCTCAAACCTTATTTGTCACGAAGATGAAGGTCGATGGTGATTCTCCTCCCTCTCGCTTTCTCGTCTAGGAAGGGCTCCATCTCGCTCAAAGGGATGCTGGGGAAATCATCATCCCCCTCCAGGTAATCCTCGATACTGATTTGTGGAACCTAGTTTGTAGGCATATGTGGGGGCTCCGTGGGTCTTGGAGGCCGTCCTCCTAGTAGTGCTCTCGCCCTTTTGTTGTTGTCTCGGCTCCATTGGCTCATTCCCTTCCCGCTGTCCAAACATACTGATATCTGAAATAAAATGAAAAAAATTCGTTCGAATGGAACATAAATATGTAATTTCAGAACTTCTGATCATTTTTTTCCAGCAAACTTTTGATCAGTTATCAATATTAATTAACCAGGTTAATTAATATTATACGTCTTTGTTGTGCTTTGAGTCAAATTTTTTTAAAAGAGAACTTTGAATTGAAAAAGGAAGGACTTTCATTTAAAGACGTTTAATGATTTTTCGACTGTTATTTTGTTTCCCACCTACCAATGGTTGTATCCCATAAGCACCCATGTGCTGCTTCTCCGATTGCGTACTTTTCCAGCTTAAGTCATATCAATGCCATCATCATTCCAAACATCTCATTAATCCAATTTGAAAGTAAACTCATTTATAAGCACAAGTTCATACCCTAATGGTGCCTCCAAACACACATAATGTGTGACAATGATTTACCCAATTGCCATTGAGGATTGGGTGTGTTTGTTTTAACGTTTGGGCCTCACTATTGCACAGTTCACAGCATCTAAGGCACGATTGCCGATGGAAAAAAAATAGAGGCGGTTGGATGGGCGTTAGCTTCAATTGTGGAATTGGCTAAACTGTAACAATTTCTAGAAGCAAAATTTTGGTACTTTCTGTACCATTTGGGGTGTGAGTTTGGAGATTTTTTTTATTTTCTATCATAATTTACTCTCTCTTATTCTAATTATAAGATTTAGTTGGTTATTTTTTGAGATATTAAGGAAGCCAAAATAGTCAACTTGATCTTATAATTAAGACTGGATGCAGTATAAATATCACACTATATTTACATGTAATAAAACTCCCCTTGTTCTAATTATAAGACCCTATTGGTTTTTTCTTGGAGAAATTAAAGAAGCCAAAAGAGTCAACTAGGTCTTATAATTAGGACCGAAAGTAGTATAAATATCACACTATATTTACATGTCATAAGAATCCCTCCGGTCCTAATTATAACACCTAGTTAGTTTTTTTGGAAAGATTAAGGACCCAAAAAAGTCAACTAGGTCTTATAATTAGGATCAGAAGTAATATAAATATTACATTATATTTACATGTAATAAAACTCCCTCCAGTTATAATTATAAGACTCACTTGAATTTTTTTTAGAGATTGTAGAAGACAAAAGAGTCAAATAGGTCCTATAATTAGGATCGGAGGTAGTATAAATATCAAAATATATTTAGATATATATATTTATATAGATATAATCTATCTAATATGATTAATGCCCTTTTTAGTCATTTTCCATAAAAAATAACTTTTAGAAAATTTCAACTAAATAAGCTTTACTTTTGCATAAGTGACTTTTGCAATCTTTGTTCCAAAATCAGACTACCTAATCTTACTTTTATCTAATATTACTTTTATCCAATTTTACTCTTTCAAAGTCACAATTGCAATCTTTACTCCAAACACACCCGATGTCAGCCGAGAGGTCAATCAAATCATTGACCACATAGTGAGGAAATTAGGAAATAAAGGCAGTTTAATACAATTAAAAATTTTAGAAACAAACAAATCTTTTTTAGATATAATCGTTTATTGGGAGAAAAGCATTTAAATGTCTTTTAAATTTCAAAATCTTGAATAAGATTTTCTATAAAATTGAGTTATCAATTGTATTTTTTTTATGACAAGGCAAAAATAAAAAACTACCACACCACGTCAGAACACAAAATATCAGTAAAAAAACTGGCAATTCTAAATCCATGAAAACCCTCTGTAAGCTGATGAGCCTTTTTAGCCAATCTGTCAGTAGCCATGTTCATCTCTCGACAACATCAAACCAGAGAAGCCTGTCAATCTCTTGCCAGAAAATTCTTAATATTAGTTAACAGTCCTCTTTCTTGGTGATCTTCTCCCATCCTATTGTAATAAGCTCCATCACCTCCCAACAGTCAGTCTCGACTACTACCTTTCGCCAATTCCTCTCCCAAGCCCTTTTAAACCCCAAACTACATCCCACAGTTCTGCATGTAAAACTGTCCCCCAACCAATTCTAAACATGAACCCCTCTAACACAACTCCTGCATGATCCTGAGCTACACCACCACAAGCTGTTTGTCCGCCATAAGTCGATCCATCAACATTATATTTCACTCTATCTACAAATGGTGGACACCAATGAATATCCGAATTCGACTTGACAGTTGGAAATACTGCAAAAGTTGAGAACATAAAACTATTGCATGAACCTTAGCAAGCACCTAGAGATGACTTAGCCGATGTCCCTCAAAAACACCCATGTTACAATTAAACCATGTCTGACGTGCTAATACAACAAACCAAACTGGCCACTTAATACCCATAACCTTACTTTTTTGAGATAAATTCCAATCCACCCACAAAAACAATTGACTAATGGAGAAAAATTTATTTCACAAAGGAGGTGACAAAAGTAATTCCCACCCATCTCTAGCAAACTCACAATATCTAATTGCATGCATAATATCTTCCGTTCCAACATCACAAAAAACACACACAGGGCTACCACTTAAACCTCTACTAGCTCTTGCTAGATTCGTTAATAAATGACCTCTCGAGCATAACCAAAGGAAGTGTTCATAACGTTGTGGGGCCTTAACTTTCAAAATCTTTCTCCACACTCCTCTACCAAGATTGGGAGAGTTCCTTTTTAATATTCCATAAGCTGATTTCACAGAGAACTCACCGGATGAGATCAAACGCTCGATCGAATTATCACCAAACCTACTAGATGAATTCACACGAATTTGCTGAATACTCTCTAAGACTGAACTCGTAAGAAGTCCCACTAGTTTATTGAAATCACATCCTCGAGATGGTGAGAAATAATCTGCATCTTTCAAATCCATAGTATCTGCATCTAGATTAATTAAAGCATGATCACATAACTTGTCATGATGAGGAAGCCAAAAATCTTGCCAAAAACGGATAGTCGAACCATCCCCAAGCTTCTACCCAACTCATTTTCTAGTATCACTCCACGAACGCCTAATACCCTTCCAAGTCTATGACTTATCTCGCCTAGCCTCCACCCTTGGGATAATATCATCCTCACATTTATATTTCTCACGCAGAAACCAAACCCATAAAGCATCTCTTCATTGTACTAAGCCCCAACCCAACTTCATCATAAAAGCCTTATTTTGCATACTAGCACTCCTAAGGCCAAGACCTCCTTCCTCCTTAGACAACATACATCATCACACACAACAAGGGGAAGTTTTCTACTAGTGCCTGTTCCTCCCCATAGAAATCTTTTGCAATGTTTATCAATTTCAGTACAAATTGATATAAGTAATGGAGCCGACCACATTGTATACGCTAGAATGGTTGAAGCAACATATGAAATAAGGGTATGCCTAGCCGCCATTGACAAATTTTTAATCTTTCAACTGGCCAGACGCTCATCCATCTTGTCTAATATATATGGATAAGTTTGTTTAGACACTTTAGAGTGATATAATGGCACCCCTAAATATTTACCCAGATTGGTTGTAGGAGTAAATCCCAAGAACTGACTAATTTCGTGTCTTTTGGAATGACCAACATTTTTAGAAAAATAAATTCTTGATTTATAAGCATTCACCTTTTCTCTAAAGGCCTCACAAAAATCATCTAAACACGCCTTGATCATCCCAATTTGCTCCATATTAGCCTTATCAAATAATAATAAATCATCCACAAAAAAGATATGAGAAATCGACATACCATTTTTCTTGAGACGAAGTGCTTTCAATTAATACACCGAACTTTACTTTGAATAAGATGAGATAGTTTCTCGATCACCAATACAAACAAATAAGGGGATAAAGGATCGCCTTGTCTAATACCTCTTGTCGGTTGAAAAGATGAACCTCTATAACCATTCCATAACATTTGCATTTCCATGGTTGACAAACATGCAGATACTAAGTCAGCAAATAATAGTGGAATACCCAATTCATCCAGTACAAACTCCTAACAAACACAATCATATGCTTTCTTTAGATCAATCAGTAAAATCATAAATCTTTTCTTCTTCTTCATACTACGCATAGAATGTATCACTTATTGAGCCAGAATAACATTATTTGAACTCAACCGACCAGGAACAAAACTACATTGATTTAGAGCTATAAGATCTGGTAACACGCGCTTTAATCTATTAGCAAAAACCTTTGTCACTATCTTATATATAATATTATAAAGACTTATTGGCCGAAAATCCCAAAAAGTCTGAGGAACTTCTTTCTTTGGAATTAAAGAAATAATTGTACCATTAATCTCCTTGATACTCATGGGCATTCGAAAATGTCTTGAACCATATGGATAATAGATTCACCAACAATATCCCATTGACTTTAAAAAAACAACAGATTTAAACCATCCGGGCCAGGAGATTTTATCAAACCCATACTAAATAAAGCACGTTTAATTTCCTGTCTATTAGCCATATGCCCTAATACTTCCAAAAATGTTGGGAAAAGTTGAGGATAATTATCACTAAAATTAATGGTTAGAAAGCAAGACTAATCGTTAGTATAAAGATTTTGGAAAAAAAAAAACAAGACCCTTCAAGCTTAAGCTTTTCTAGATCATAACACCATTCATCATCTTATCCCTATAAACGTAAAATAATTTTTCTTTTACGCCGACCATTCATAACTGCATGAAAATATCTCGTATTCTTATCCTGATAAAGATACCAATTAGATAAAGATTGTTGTTGTCACACGATCTCTTCCTGCACAAGACACTTTTCTAGATCAAGCCACACTTCCTCACGCTCTTTACTCCAAAAAAACAGTAGTCAAATCTCTCTTATTAATCTCTTCCAGATCAACTAGCAAACAAGACTTCCTTTCATTAATATTACCAAATACCCTCCTATTCCACACTTGAACACCTGACTTAAAATTTTGAATTTTATTTTTCCAACTATTTGCATTATTCCATCTTTCTTCACCACATCAGAGAAACTATCATCCGTAACCTAAGGTGCAAACAATGGAAAGCAACTATCATACTTCACTTTGACTCTTTCATTGAGTTGTAATAGAAGCGGGCAACGATCAGACTTCAACCTTGGTAGATGAATTACAGAATACATTAGAAAATCATCTATCCACCTAGAATTTGCAAGAAACCTGTCAAATCTGCTACTAACAGGACCCCGACTCCATGTAAAGAATGGGCCATGAAAAGATAACTCCTATAGACCACGCTCCTCAATCCATTATGCAAAATTACTATCTAGACCAACTTAGCACCTATTTGTCTTACATTCATCATACTTCAAAGTAGCATTAAAGTCACCCCCACAACACCACTTCCCAACTCCATCATCCTCAATACTCCTTAATTGTTGACATAAAAGTCCACATTGCACAAAATTCGGATGACCATATACTACTGATAATTCCCAAGCATCAGGTTTATTCATGTTAAAAATCCAATGAATAACTTGAGAATATTTAAACTTATCTATGAAATCAACATCTTCATCCTAGAAACACCAAATACCACCATTATAACCCGACACATCTACAACTTCAAAATTTTTAAAACCCCACCTTCGCGTCAAACTACTAGTTTTTTCACTCTTCTGTTGAGTTTCTAATAAGGCAAGAAACTGAAAATAGTATTTTTTTTTTTTACATAAATCCTTAATCAAGCCAGAGAACAAACAACCACCAACACCTCTCACGTTCCAAATACAAATTTTGTAATCCATAAAAAGCAAAATATGTATATTCAAAAAAACAACTGTACTATTCAGTTACCTCCCAAAGCAACACAATCACCAAGCTCTATATTT
>JBAGKO010006143.1:0-11868 GCA_037177275.1 Acacia concinna | reverse complement strand
GCACACCAACCGGAGGCCTAGCTCTGATCCCACATCGATTGGAAAGAGGAACAAAACACGCCTTATAAGGGTGTTGATACCTTCCCCTCATGGACGCATTTTCTGGGCAGCTACGGCTGCAAACAGGGACAATATCTATGAGGGAGGGTTTTGGGATGTTACAAATGGTATCAGAACCAGGCCTCCGGTTGGTGTGCCAGCGAGGACGCTGACCCCCTATGGGGTAGATATGTGAAGTCCCACATCGATTGGGAAAGGGAACGAAACACGCCTTATAAGGGTGCAGATATCTTCCCATCTGGGTGGCTACGGCTGCACCCAGGAAAACAAAATCTTGCTCTTAGCTACGGTTGCAAATAGGGACAACATCTACAAGGAAGGGCTCTGGGATGTTACAGTGTGTGTATGGGAATCTTCTAGCACGCTTTGTATTCTGGTAGTATGTGTGTGTTTGCCAGATTATAGTAGTATATTATTATTCCAACGTCATTACCTAAGTTTAATAATTGTTTTCGCTTTGATTCTATTTGGTAAAAGGTAACAGGGTTAGGGAATGGTAAGGGATTGAGTTATTTAAATTCTTTAGTATGAATGAATGATAATACCTAGAGATTGATATTACCACGAATATGGGATTGATCCAAAGCCTCCTCTCCTCATGGTATTGAGTTTTCAATCTTAGGATTAGAAAATTATAAGACAAAAGTATCCTTCGTTAAAATATTTTTTAAAAAGTATCCTAATTTTAAGCTAACACTATCTTTTACACAATATTTCTCATATTTAATTGAAGAAATCACATATTTAAAACCAGATTTATTAAACATATTAATTATGTGGTTTTATTTGTGATTGATTTCCTAAACTTTGATTTTTTTTCGATTCATCCTAAACTTTGATTTTTAAGTTGGTATACATTTACCATTTTACTTTTTAAAGGCAGAATAGTCTTTTTAAAATGTATCATTAATTATAAAATAAAATTAATTTAAGCAACACCTCTAATTATTACTTTGTACCAAACGTTATTTTAAACTTCAATCCCAGTCCCAATCTCAGTCTCAATCCATCAAAATTTATTACCCCATACCAAACGGAGCCTTAAGGTTAAAAAAAATTCCCCATGTTAGGTAAGGAGAATAGTTAACCGACTTTTATATTAAGAATTACAAGAATATTATTATATTGATATATAATTTGTTAAGTAAAAGTAAATTTCAATGTTTACCTATACAAGTTTTCACTTTTCACTATCTATATTTCTCAAATGTTTTAGATTAAATTACGCAAAATTCCCTAAATTTTGTGTTGTATATATGTAAATTATATTCCGTCTTTGAAACTTTACAATAAATCTCTTTAAACTCTTCTTGTTTCTCTAGCTCTCTTTTTGTTTATCCCTTTCACATAAAAAAAGGAGGCCATTGAGCATTCTGGTGTCTCAGGGATTCTGATAAGGAACCATTTCTATTTGTGGATTTCCATAGAAGCAAATTTGGTAGCTGCTCAGTTTACCAAAGCTTCATTGGATTGGTCTTACCCTTTGTGTTGGGCACATAGACCTGCATTTCACTTGCAGGATTTTATGGAAGCTTATATTTTTATTTGCTGCTTTGAAGACTCTTTAATTGCTAGTTTCTTAAATTTGCTCTCTTATCTAGTTCAATTTAGGTTGTATGTTTTGTGTTGTGAGTTTCTGTTTATTGTGGTTAAGACTCTGTAGTCTCCTATTTCAGTAATATATAATAGGTTCTTTGATGGAAAAAAAAGGAGGCCATTAAAATTATTCACTAGGGGAACAATAATTTTTCTTTTTTTATAAAAAAAAAATTCTCTACCCTTTGACAAAAATGAAAATCGTCCTTGGCTTGAACAATTTGTGTGAAAATTTAAACTTGTTCTTTTAATGAACGATTTTAAATGTTACATATTGATAAACACTTTTAAAAGTGTAGCATTTTGATAATTTATTAGTATATTGGTTAAAAAAAAAAGCCCCTTGATTCCTTGATAACTTTTCATAGGCACCTACAATTACAAGCTCACACATTTGTTTTAGTGCACATTCTCCAATCACTCAAGAGATTAGTGTTTAAAAAGTACATTTACTTATTCTGTGTGCATTAATTGTAAATCATATTGGAAAAATAACTTATACCCCTAGTTTGAATAGACACTAACATGTGTTTGGAATTGCAATATGCTGTCTAATCGAAAGTTATTTTGGGGAAAATGATCTTTTTATATTGATTAACGTTTTTTAAGTGTTTGGGAAAAAAGTATTTATTGGACTTATTTACTTTAAGATCTTAAATCCATAAGCAAAAATTTGTCGCTTATTTGGACTTTTTCATCTTCTTCTTTTTTTAACTTTTAATTTTAATTTTTAAGTTATAACTTACTCTTTTCGGTTCTAATTATAAGACCTAATTGACTTTTTTAGAAAATTTTAAGAAAGCTAATTATATCATTTTAAGGCATTAAAATTTATCATAATATATTTACATGTAATAAGACTCTCTTCAGTCCTAATTATAAGACCCACTTGATTTTTTTTAGAGAAATTAAGAAAGTTAAAAAAGTCAACTAAGTCTTATAATTAGCACTGGAGGTAGTATAAATATCACAATATATTTACATGTAATAAGACTCTTTCAAGTTTTATTTATAAGACCAAGTTGAATCTTTTTTTGAGAGATCAAGGAAAGGAAAAAAGTCAAAAAGTCTTACACATTTTACCATAATATTCACTAATATCCATATCCCTTTCAGTCATTTACCATAATAAGTTACTTTTTAACATATCAACTAAACACATTTTACTTTTACATAAGTCACTTATACTACCATTAATCCAAACATACACAATATGACTTATATCTAATCTGATTTATTCATAAGTCCAATTATAAATAAGTCAGTTATCACATAGTTATTCCAAACACACCCTAAATATGATGTAGGATGAACTCGAATTAATTCATATAAAGGCAAAACACCAATAAAAATACTTAGAATTATAAATAAACAAACAAACAAACAAACTTTTTGCCATGGGATATATAAAAAAAATATTCAATTTAATATTAAAAAATATTCAACTTTGAAAAAAATGAATATTTGTGTGTGTATTTTAATTCATGATTTGGTTATGTAAAAAAATGAATAGTTAATTAATATACACTTTTAAATAATTTTTAAAAACACTTTTTTAAAAGAAAAATTATTTTGTAAGTACCTATACTTCTTTTAATTTTCAACTTGATATCCATGTGTTTTTCTTTTAATTAAATATTTTGATTTTGTTGTGTTATCTAGAACTGACAACCCCAGATAACTTTGTGCCCGGAGCTAATAATAAAAATAGGGCAAAATTAAAGTAATTAATGAAGAGATACAACGAAATAAAAAATTTGTTGGCAAGTCAAAATGAAGTCTGATATTCATGACTGATTGATTGAAATTTGAAGGATTTTGATTTTGCTAAGTTGGGTTCAAAGGTTTCTGGATTTTGCCTATTGATTCATGTGAGGAAGGTGATGGTTAATTTAAGGTTCATTTATAGACTAATAAATAAGGTATTAAAAACTGGACCGATCAATATATTGAGTGAAAGGTTAATGGGTAAGATATAAGTCAACTTGAGGCAAAATCAGTAATTATTAAAATGATATATTTTAAAACATATATTAGTTATGATACATAAATGTTGGCCAAAAAATTTAAAGATTAGTAAAGATATAAATAAAATTGTCAGCCATAAGAGAATATCAAAATAATACACACACACAACTTATACTAATATATATATACACACCCCGTTAGAAAGTGTGTTTTTAGTTTTCATTTTAATTTATTTTATTGTTCTTTGTAGATAAGCAAGGCCCAAGCCCATTACACTCAAATAACCCTAATAATTGGCAATAATCTACTATCACTTATTACTGTCAGCCGCTATCTCTGTTCTCTTTCTCACAAACCAAATCCAGCAGCACCACCCTCCATATAAGTCCCAAAGTAAACTTCACTAGAGCATGTGCCCGTCTATTTGTATCCTATAAATCCTCTTCACTTTGATTTCTCACAACCTTGTTACAATCTTGAGCCTTTCTGATAGAACTTTTTGAATCTTTTTACAATTATTCTCATTTCTTCATCATAAATCTCATCATCTTCATCTAGTTTATCTTCTTTTATTACATTGAGAGCAAGCCCCTTCTTTCTTTCCTCGATCAATTCAAAGATCTCCTTTTTTGAATTTTTGTTTGCCTTCATATCCAGACAAACTTTTAAATAGAGCAGCTACTGACCTCATGGACTCCCTTTGAGCTTCTTCAATAGCTGCTTCCCAATCACTAGTAAGAATGTTGAGAATCTTTCTCACTTGAACTCTTTGTTCATAAGTCTTTCCTAATGCAGCCAGCTGATTGATAAGGTGAGTGTATTTTAGTTCAAATTCAGCAATGCTTTCACCAGATTTCATTATGAGGAGATCAAACTCTGTGGCAAAAGTATTGATTATATTCTCTTTGATAGATGTGGTTCCTTTATGAGCAATCTCCAAAGCATCCCACATTTTTTTAGCCGTTGA
The DNA here is from genome assembly GCA_037177275.1 of Acacia concinna. NCBI lineage: Eukaryota > Viridiplantae > Streptophyta > Magnoliopsida > Fabales > Fabaceae > Acacia > Acacia concinna. Next base: position 7,277 of record JBAGKO010006143.1, on the reverse strand, counting down.
AAGATTGAAAATTTGAAAGTACTCCTTCTGAGTTAAAGTACTTTGAATTGTAAGAATAGCCTTTATGTTGAGAGTAACTAATCTTCTATCTTTCTCATCGAATTCTGTAGGCTTCTTCTTCAATCTGGTTTCACCTTCTACCTTCATAGGGACATAGTTACCACTCTCAATTACATCTCATAGGCCATATTCCATTGCCATCACGAACACTCTGAACTTTGCTTTCCAGAAAGCATAGTGTTCTCCATTGAAACCTGGTGGCCTTATGATTGATGCTCTGTTGGGAAGAATGATTTCACCCAGGCTTACCATTGATCTCTTCCTAAGTGGTTACACCTTTAACAAAAAGCCTAGCTCTGATACCAAATTTAGAGGTAGGCTTTACACCCAAGAGGGGGTGAATTAGGTGTTTACAAATTTTCTTTGAAAGCTCAAGATATTAACATGTATACTAGTTTGGTCCAAACTCATGACCAACGTCCAGTCTTAGTACCCACTGAGTTCCACTAATCCCCAAGATTTCAACAGGCTCTTGGCACCACAGTATACACTCAATTGACACTTTAAGTTATCACTCTCCCTTACAAGTTACAATCTAAGTCGCCACTCAAAGTATCCCAACTTTCAGCTACTCATAAATGATTGTGGAATGTAATAAATATTCTCTCAATAGAGTTGAATAATAAACACCGAAGAACAACAATAGAACTAATGACATAATTGAATGCAACACACTTAGAAAATTATGACTCAAATTGTTAGTTGTTGTCGTCATTAATGTTCACGTATTTATAGTTTTCAAGAAATTGTTGTCTGTTGATGTTCGGTTTATAGCCATTGATATCTCATCATTCCTCTAGGTAGTTTCTGTTGAGGCACAATGAATTTTCCTTCTGAGTCATAAATAGATCTATTGACGTTGAAGAAGGATGGTAGGTGAAGGGTTTACCAAATTTGGTAAAATACATTTAATGCGTCTGACACATTCACCATACCGGTTGTTTTGTGTTTGAGAGACCTTGAAATGAATCATAACCTATTCTAATACATAATAAAGATTATTTGCAAAGGTTAGAAACAAGTAGGTATCAATATAATGGAATCTTGACATTATGGCAAGGCCGCCTATCCTCGAGGATCCTATGTACCTGCGAGGTTGGCAAACCAGCAACCCTTCTGACTTGGTTCAAAAACACTTTCTTTCTTTCTTACTAAATGGATATTACTCAAGTATACTTACTTAAGTAATTTCCCTTTACTTTAACATAATTTAAACGCCTTTTCAAATCCTTCTAAGTTTAGTTATCATCAAAATATAAGATCTAACAATAATAATAGACCTCATTTTTACCACTATAATAACCATACATGCCAATTCATATAATTGCTAGTTGCAAAGCAAGATTCACACATACAACTAGAAAATGGTTCTAATCAATTATTAGGGAATAAGTTTCAAACCTGCTAGTGATTTGGAGTTAATATGTTAGGCAATTGTAGAAGCACGTCTACGACGAATGGGACAGAAGTCGTGAACAACCACCAGTTAATAATGAACACATCAAAGTACTAAAGGCCATGACAGTGATGAGACAGATGATAAACAAGATTTCAACAACAATGGAGGGAAATAATAGTGGGTATGGAAGAAAACAATGGTAAGAGAAGTTCGAACAGAGGGCCGCGAACTAGAGGTAAGTTTGAAATTTTGAAAATAGGATTCAGATTTGAAGTTTTAAAGCAAATATATGACTGTTATACTTAAAAACATTGTCAAATATAGAGTATTTAGCATTTGAATCATTAATAATCACCACATATATTCCCTACATATATGACAATTGTAATATAAAAATTGCCATATATATCAATCAATATTTTATATGATGGTAAAATTAGACAATTGTCATATAATTGTTTTTAATATATGGCACATTTACAAACAAACTGTCATATATTTCTTTGCATTAATTCTGTCCCTCTATATATTGCAGGGATTCCAATAACCACGATATATAAAACATCATATATAACCAAATCTATAGTAGTGATCATAGCATCACAATCATCATACTCTATCACATCTTTCTTGATCCCTTGGCCACTAATACATCAATCTTAAATTACTACACGTTCGGGTCGTTCCTAGATGCAAAGTATACTTACTCTTGCATGCTTCCTCTAGGGTTTATTATTGCAAACTTTGGTGGCACATGTACTCTCTTTCCACAATGGACTCATCTACTCAGGGATCATTTAGATGACTGAGTCTCACTTAACATACATCTAAGCTTCCTTGACTGCTTTCCTTAGGTCATTATTGACCTGACCGACACCGCAGTCATAAACCATATGTGCTAGTGGTCAAACTCAGATCTTGAAAATCCTCATGCAATTCTTTGTTCTTGAATCCCCAAGGTTGCCACCTATGCTATCTTTCAGCTAAATGCTTCTGCGATGACATTAAACCAGCTTGGATTATCTTCAATCTCCAGGTTTTAATCCTTAAGAAATTATATCCATCTAAGCCATCTCATCTCAACTCTTTATGATCATCAAGCTTTTCTCAAATTCTCATGGTAGCAGTACAACTCTATGGTCACACCAAAGCAATATTGTCTCCAGATCCTTAGCATGATCTCCACTAACTCAAAACCATGGGTGGGTTAGTTTAGTTCGTGAGGCTTCAACTAATGTGAGCTTATGCCTCATCTCTGCCTTGTTGCATCAAGACACATCCTAACTTTAAGATAATCAGCACACATCCTAATCCCTACCTACTGGCATAGTAAGAAACTATAAATAGTCACACAATCGCATGGGGGTCGACCCATCTCAATGTCATGTCTCACGATAGATCATCACAATCACATCATCTCATGGTAGACCATACACACAGTTACACAGGCTCACAGATTTACACTGCCTCATGGCATTCACTCCATCTAAACATCTCATGATAGACTGTCTAGGCTATACGCTAGTTTGGGATAGTCAATAGTGGTGTTGTCATCAATCTCATTCTCAACTCATTGAAGCTTCTATAACAACTATTGTCCCACGCCCATATTTGAGTTCTTTCTTATGAACTTTGTCAACAACAAAACAATTCTGGAGAAATTCTATATCAATTGTCTGTAAACTAGTAGGACTAACAGAATTGTGTATCGCAACATCAATCTCTAACCTCTTTTGGTTTAATATTTCTTCCCTTTTGCTAAGATCTACCAAGACCTTTCTCATGAGACAACATGGCCCAAAAATTTAACTTCCAGAAGCCACAACTCATATATGCTCAATTTGGCATAGAGTTGTTTATCTATCAATGTGTCTAGCACTCTTCTCAAATGCTTTCCTCATGGTCATGTTTGTGTTGATAAGGATTACCATAAATTAGTCCATCCACATATGGAAATTAAATTTAGTTAATTCATACATATCTCAGGTGCACTGGTAAGCCCAAATGGCATTGTTACTAGATATGCCATATCTCGTCTTGATGGTAATCCTTAACACATCCCTTGCCTTCACTCTAAGCTATTAGTAACTTGATCTCAAGTCACTCCTTAAGAACATACGGGATCTAAGTAACTAATCAAGAATATTGTCAATTCTATAAGCCATATAGGATCATAGGCTCTCCGCCTTCCCTTTTAGCAAATAACCTCGATGCTCCTCTCAAGAAGACAATAGGTCAACAAATCATAAAGGCAATTTTGTCATTTCAAAAAATTTTGATACACCAGTACATTAGAGAGAACATGTGGCAGACATTTATACTAGTTTAGGGAAAGTTCCTAACAGCATATAGCCTATAGACCTTTATAGGTCATGTTCTTACTATTTTTCATTATTTAATTCAATATGGCTCGTGACTTCCAAGGGGTCACCCATCTTAGAATTACCCTAGGTCAAGCACGATTAACAACCATGTGCTGGTGAAAACTACGGATACCAGATCCCAAACACTTATGGACATCAATACCTTGGGACTGCCCTTGACCTAGTAAGGCATGTTAATTGTCTTCGATAATCGTCTACTAGGTATTGGACATAAATCAGTACTAGTCTTATATTACATACCAAGTGGAGTATGTACCAATACATACCTAGGATTGCGTCCCATACCACATCCCTTCCTTCTTTTTCCTTGCTCGCTCTCTAACTACATTCATCTAATACCTGGGTAGCAAGGTATCAAAATATCAACGTCTAATCCCAAATCTACCTCATCCGGTCTCAGTAGTTTAGTGTCTCCCACCAATGAACTGCCCACCAATGAGTTGTTCATAGTTGCCTCTAGTCTAGACTGATACCTGATCATCACCCTTGGTCAGACCCACTTCCTTAGGGTCAACATCGTCCTAGCACTGCTCCATCTAGATATTCTATACCAAGGAAACAAGTTAAGGTTTCCACTTCATCTCGATACTACTAATCTTACGCCACAGGGATTCTTAATTGGGTTCCACCTTAAATGCCCCTAAAGGGCTTCTATAGCTCTTGTCCAATCCAAAAGCTATATTGATACTGCTAGGTACCGAATACATAAGACCATATAACTACATTGTCTGCCTCATTATAATCCTTATGCCACTTTTTCCAGAATCACGGCTCTGATACAGAAAATGTCACACTCCTCTTTTAGTTCAGCGTTTCTCATAATAATTGAGTGCAGTTCAAAAGGCGAGTAGAAAGTAAGATAAATATGTACTGAAATATATATATTACTAGTCTTAATAAAAATAAAATCTAATTACATTACTGTAGTTGACTCACAGTAGCACTTGTGTGGGCCCCAATCCTCCTATTGCTAGTCTCCACATCTTTGCCCTTATGTTCACTTGCTTTAGCTGAATGAATTATCATTTATTGGAAAGGGTGAGATTCAAAAGAATCTTAGTAGCAACTCATAATCAATCATAAATACATGAAAGTTATACATCCATTACACCATTTTGATGCAACATATCACGTATGTCATAACAAAATAGCTACCCGCCTAAGGACTATGCCTAACCGTAGAGTAACATAGCAAGCTCATCATTACCCACTTAAGGACTATGCCTGACTGTGAAGTAATATATCAGTCTCATATTATATCTGCCTAAGGTTCACACCTGACCATGAACTCATGTGTAACACATGCATATCATATCATAGAACATGGCAGCAAATAAACAACCACTATAATATGAGACATAGAGTTACTACCTTAACGCCTTTCCAGCCTGCTTGTCCTTCCTTTAATTAGTCTTCCAGTCTATAGGAAAGTTCAAAACCTAAAATACCAAACATATATTAAATGAGTTATTTCTCATTCAATCTTCATTTCTAGAATTATACCATAATTATTTTCCTCAAAACACACATTGACGAAATTGCCCTTAGGGGTACAAGTCTATTTCCTTTTATAATTGGTATACTTACACTATTCCAAAAATTATGACCCTGGTTAAACCCACACAATTTCCTATGTTAAATCCATTCATGGCCTCAAAATTACCAAAATCCCACTCTTTCCCCCTAAACATAAGGCCAGGCTGAAACTGCACCCAATTTTGGGCAAAAATATTAGTTTCAATCTTATTGCTTCCAAAATGATTTCCCTAGCTTAACTCCACACCATTTTTCATCCTAAACCCATTGGAAGCATCAAACCCATCAAAGTCAACCTCTATCATGTCCAAAACAAGTCTGGAAAAAAATAGGGGGAAATTGGGAAAATGGATTTTCACACCTCTTTCAACATAACACCCTTATTACACCTTAAATCAATTATTTAACCATGTTTTACATGCTTTCTTAAATTTTTAGAAATTTGGTCAGAACCTCTCCCTTAGGGTTCATGCCTCCCAAATCATCAAACCAAACCAAATCAACCCAAACAACCACAAGAATCACCAACAACATCACAAATCAACAAGTAGATAAGGTTGTATGGATTTACCTCTTGTGTTCTTGCTTTTCCTTTCAAGGATCCTCTTCCTTCAAACCCTAATCTATCTTTCATTCTTGCTAAACACAAAAGCAAGAGAGCCTTTAGGGATTAGAAGTTCTTGAACGAAGAAACTAGAAGAGAGAAAGAGTTTGGGCATCGAACTTACCTAGATCACTTGTTTCTTCCTTTTCCTCTTCTTCTTTCTCTTCTCTCTTATTTTCTTCACTATCTCTCTCTCTCTCTTCTCTCCTCATGTTTTGGATCAAATTTGAAGACTTGGAAGACTTAAAATGGTCTTCTTGCTATCTCTTAACTCTATTGTATAGTTGGGTGAAATCCACCTCCTTTAAGAATCAATCTTGACCCTTCATACTTACTTTACATGATTGAATCTTGACCCTTCATTTTCATCTAATCATATTGAGACATCTTCACCTTTAAAGAATGGATCATGGCCTCTTGTGTTCTTGAGTTTGGCTTTATCCCATGTGCTTAAAGTCATTAATTTCTAGCCACATGTTTTTCTTTTTCTTGTCTTGATATTTTTATCTTTCAAGACTTAATCTTGGCCGTTCATTTTAGCCTTCCAATCTTGCCCTCAAGATCAATTTTAATCTTCCATTTTTATCCTTAGATGAGCCACAAATTACCAAGATGCCATTTCGCCTAGCTCCTTTTTCCACAATTGTTTGCAGAATTTTCTCTAATCTTTGAAAATTCAAAACTAATGCTACATATGTCAAATTTAGATAATTCCAAAGGCTATGTGACCCTTAGCCAGTCTATTTTCAGGAAAAAATATATTCATAACCTTTCTGGATGCATAGCAGTTTAGTATCTACTAAATTATACACTACCCTAGAATTCATCAATTTTTCCAGTCAAATGACATGTCAAATTAAAGCTTGACATGTCTACTTTTTGAATGGAAAATCTCAAAATGTTTGGACAGCATTAGCCTAAACAAAAATCGTGCACAACAAAATTGCCACCAATCTCATTTCAAAAAGTAGTGGGAACATACTTGGGCCATAATTCTTACACCAAAATCCACCATTTTATTCCTTTTTTCTTGCCATAAACTTGGGAAATTTTGGTGAATAAAAATTAGGATGTTACATTCTTAACAGTACGTTGTAGGCTAATAGGCAATCCATTACCTGATATCTAAAGGGTAGGCTTAAATTTATTGCATATGTCAATAGCATCATCTCTCTTATGGTCTTGTTTGGAGTCCCATTCCCAAAGACCAAGACAGATTGTAATATCCCAATTTTTGGGAACCACATTAAATCATAATAAAAAGTGTAAATTATGATTTTATGTGTAAAGTTCG
>JBAGKO010006093.1:0-11871 GCA_037177275.1 Acacia concinna | reverse complement strand
AAATACTTAGGGAACAAATAATAGCTCCTCAGAGAAGAACGATAGGTTGCCACTATGCTATACAAGGTGCAATCTTCGGACCGATCGAAACACGCGACAGTTTCGGTCCGATCATAAACTTTTTTAGAATTTCTTGAGGAAGTTCTTGAAAATTAGATATATATAATATTTTTCTAATAAAAGCCTTGAGTAAAGTTTTTGGGACTAGTTTGTCACTTTAACCTTGAGGGAGTCTTGAAACCTCAAGGTTATTTCAAATTCTCTGAAGTTTTAAAACAGATCATCATAGCGTCTTTTTATATTGATTCTTATATGGATTATATTGACACCCATTAAGCTCTAACTTGTTTAGACATCTTCTCTTATGGATTAGCACATATATGAATCATTGAAAGAGCAAGATAAGCAATTTTCAAGGAAATAAGAGATATGTGTCAAAAGTATTCAATGTTGGCGCGAAGTAGGTAAAAATTCTCACGTAAGAATTTCTCTCAGCTCAACGAATACTTTGTCATACTAAAAAGGGAAAAATATTTGTACTGTTACATCCAAAAAGAGTAAGTATACTCCAACAACAACTTAACATTTCTCAACAGATTCATAACGTTTCTCAATGGCTATTGTCTTTAAAGACATTATAAATAGCCAAAAAATTTAAGATGTTCAACAACCAAATGCATGAAACTTGATTGAGATACTACTATATTTGTTACGTCTTAAATTCATTCTATGTGCTTAAGTGTTTATTCATATTCACTCTTAAAGAGAGTTATGATTTAAATATCTAATTATTGTTGAGATAGCTCAAGGTAGAGGGACCTTGAGTTAGGGCTCAAATTATACACTATAAGGGGGAGTGTCTCTTGAGTGGAGGTGTAAGTAAGCTTGTACTAAGGCGCCAAGAGCCCGATGGAATCTTGGAAGGTAGTAGAAACTTGAAGGGACTTCGAGTAACGGGACGTAGGTCATGAAGTTAGATCGAACCATTATAAGTTATTGTATTTTTTAAGTCATTTCCTTCTAGTTAGTTTTATTTATCTATTGCAAACATTTTTCTTTTTACTTTTACCATCACCCAATTCTCCCCCATTCAGTGAAGGTTTGCTCTAATACAACTCTCATTTCTGTTACTCTATATTATGTTGTAAATTTAGTTGTTAGACATATGACATCAACTTGTCAAAATATGCCCATGGAGTTGTTAGTACATGCTCATGGAGTTGTCAGTGGCAGCGCCTAATTGTATTTATATATGTTGCTTTCCTTCATATGTTGTGGTTGATTTGCATACAATGGACAACTTACAATATCATAGTATGTATGAATATATACTCTACTTATGAATTGTATATTTATATTATTTATTACATTAGGCTACAAACTGAAGTTATAGTTGTTAATGACAACACACTGAGTTGTCAATGGGCACCTATGGAGTAGTTAGTGGAAGTACATGTATTTGATATCAATTCATAAATCATTATACAAAATTGCACACTAACATGCCAATGCAAGCCTATACTTGATGTCAATAACAACACATTGAGTTGTCAATGGGTGCCCATTGAGTTGTTAATAGGTTCCCATAGAGTTGTCATTGGAAGCACCTGTACTCATTTGTTCTATGTATAGATTGGTATAAGTTGAAGATATGAACATAAATTTCTATTAATGACAACTAGTTAAATACAAAAGTCGGCATAATCTTTGTTCATCGATATTTACATTTGACTTAAATTTATATGTTTAGTATTCAAGAATTTACACAAGAATTTAACGTAATAGAAATGATAGTTGGATATAGTATGTAATTATATCCATATCCATCTTTCACTTTCAATTCCATATTCATATACATTATCAGCTACACATTATCACAAACCAATCCAAAAAACATTTGGTCTGGATCTATCTTTACACATCTCAAAAGACAAAATTTACACAAAAAGAGGATAAGAGTGTAATATGCACCACCCACAACAATTTTGATGCTAGCATCCTTATCAGTTCGAATTAGGTCCACAAGTGTAGTTGTATCAAGTGTCATTGTAAACTTCATGTGAACTCCTTCAATATCTTTTTCCATTATCGACAATATCATTGTTTTCAACTCTTCATAACTTGTGTCTTCATTAATTATTCTTGATCTCAACGTACCCCATTCATATGTTGTATAACCACCTTCACTAACTACAAACCTCCCCAAATATGAATTAAACATAGCAGATTCTTTCCAGACATGTTACCTATGACCACTGTCAAGCTGAAAGAGAAAGTTGTCATTAACAACATTGGTGCCCTAGTGGCAACTACCTCTACACCTATTGACAAATTTTTCTAACAATACATCAAATATTCCAACAACACAACATTCACCTATTAATGATTAATGTCAACTATTTATGAGAAAAAAGACTATAAATTAGCAAAAAACATATCAAACTTTTGGAACCCACTCCCAAACAACAATAAACCACAACTATTTCTCATGACATTTAAAAAAAACAAAGAAAGAAAAAGAAAGAAAGTGAGAATAAGATGTACATTCCAAAAAAATTCCAAAGCCACAACAATACTAAGCTTGGATTAGGATTCTTAAAACTTTGCACACCTTATGAGCAATGAGATCAACATAAGATTCTTTTCAAATGCACCAATGATGACCACTGTCGACTTGTACAAAAAATTTGTCATTAATAACTATCGCTACCCTTATTGACAATAATATCTGCTCGTATTAACAACTCATTTTTTCTTTCGCATGCCATATGTTATAATCTCAACTTTTACCCTCACATTTTCATTCCTCCACCCATCTATATTAGAAATAGAGCATTGTGACCCCAAAAACAAAGCTCTCCAACTTCGACAATGATGACACTCAAGTCCTTGAACTCCACAGCAACTCTGACGCTCTCGTAACCCACCAACTTTAGAACTCCAATGCCTTCCCAACCTAGAAGCCTCTCACGTTCTCACTCCAACACTATGGACAATGAACTGAAACGAAGAGGTAGAGATGGGTGTCGTGAGAGAGAGAGAGAGAAAGCCAAAGATGGACAATGAGAGATAGAGCAATCAGATGGGAGAGAGAGGGAATGATGTGACAAAGAGAATGAGTGAGAGAGAAATATTATTTATTCACTAAGGGCAACGGGGTAATTTCCCAGCTAGAATAAATGACATAAAAGTCCCACAGGACTTTATTGCAAATATTCAATTTCACGGGATCGTTTGATTGTACTTTTCATTGGTTGGGACTGAAACGAAATTCTCTCTTTTTAATATTTAATGGTGAGAATATTATTTAGTGGGATATTTTAATATTCTTAATGACGGAATATATTTTTAAAATTTCTTATTAAGGAAATATTTTGTAATAAAAATAATATAATTAATTAATCTTTTTAATATTTAATGGTAGGAATTATTTAATATTTAAAAACATTTATGTGTGGGTACTTTAGTTAAATTAAAAAATTATAATGATAGTAGTGTCTTTTTCACTTAATTATAGAATTATTGCATCCTCATTAATCACTCCTAGCAATATAATTTTGATTACATCAACTGATGTAATGAGGATTACATTTTGTAATCTAGTTTATATTAATCGGTATATTATATCGGGGTTATATATAATCATATCCAATGTAATCGAACCAAACGGGCAATAATTATTGTTCGTTCGATCAATCTTTTATTTGGTTTTATTGGAGCGAGAGGGGAGGGGAAGGGAGTGGAGAGGAGAAGATGGTTACCTCCGCTAAATCAAACCTCCCCTCTCCACTTACTCAAATAGGAGCAAATGGAAGAAAGTTGTGTTTGGTTCAACGGATGTAAGATTAGGTGAAATTTATTAAAGTTAAGTTAGGGGAGGTTAAGAATTTATTTGGTTTAAGAAGAGGGGAAATTAGATTAAGGGAGTAGTTATAGAATATCAAAAAGTGAGCATAGACAATTTGGTCAAGTTGAGATACAATTTTTCTCTCACATAGAAAAAACCCCAAAATTAGAGGTTGTAAAATGAGGGGGAGCACTAAAAGACAAATCTTGTTTTCACCCCTCACCCTTCCTTCCAATCAAACAAGGTTTTATTATCTTCAACCATCACCTAACTTAAGTTTAAAAAAAAATCTTGGTTTGAGGGGGAGGGGAGGGATGGACCATTTTATTCTTATAAACTATTCTTATAAATGAGGGGTGGGGAACACTAAGGGCTTGTTTGATACAAAGCATTAGGGGTAATATTGGGATTAGTTCAGGGATTGACGCAAATTTTATTGTTTGGTACGAGGGATATGGAATACCTAGATATTAGGAGTACCACGAAAGCAGGATTGATACAAAACCACATCCCCTAATATTGTGTTTTCAATCTTGAAATTGCAAGTTGTAAAGATAAAAATATCCTTATTTATAATATTGTTTTTAGAAAAAAAAAACCCCCACATTCTTTTAAATCTAATAGAGGCTCAAGCATTGACTGAGATTTGTGATATTGGACTCCTTTAATTGTCTTTTCCCTATTTTAAATGTATGTTTTAAGGATTTTCCCTTCTAAATTTATATTGGTGTACTTATATGGTATTTTATTGAATATATTTATTTATTTATTTATCCTTTTCACATTTTAAAGGTATTTTAATAGAATTTTCCTAAAACTATTTGGCATTTCATTAAAAAAACTAGGGTAATTTAATATTCGGTCCTTTAAATTTACATTTATTTTGCTTTTAATCCCTCCAAATTTAAATGATGGGTTTTAGTCCCTCTAAAGTAAAATGGTTCCAGTTTTTATTAAATTACACAACCATTTTAAACGAAATGAAATACTAGAAATTTCGATTTCAAACTTGAAGACTAAGCTCCAAGCCAATGAGAATTTATGGATAAAAGATAACTTGAGGAGCAAGCAAATGAGAATTTATGGTTACAAGAATAACTTGAGGAGCAAGCAAACAAGAAGTGAACTACACTCTCCTTGCTGGTCGCCACCATTTTATTAGCCTCTCTTCTCCTCTTCTCCCCTTCTCCCTTCAGCTTACTCACCCACTCAATCTGAAAATATCATTCTTCAGTTTCATAATCTATCTTTCATTTAGCCTTAAGATTTTGTGACTAGTATCCACCTTCAGGTTTAGCTTTATTTCTTTCTTATTGACTATGCATAGTTATTGTGGTGTTTTTTTGGAATAATTTTCATTTGCATGCAATACTAAATTATTTTCATCTCAATCATCACTATTTTTTTGTTAATCCATTGGTGCCATTGATTAAAATAAGACTTGATGCATTCAAGTTCAGGATAACATAGATTTATATGTAAACCGATTGAAGTTGAAGTTTTCCAGATATTTTGATTTTGATTTTGATTTTGATTTGGTGAGCTACTTTTGTAAATATTGTAGGAAGTCAAGACTTATTTTATTGTTTGTTATTCATACTGTAGATATAGCTAATTTTGAGTTGTGACACACCTTTGTTCCTTACATTTCATATTAGCGGTTAAAGTGTTATAGTCTCTTAAGTTTGATTATTTTGAAATCCCTCCCTATATTTACCTATATAATTTTTAGAATTTTTGGTATGGTGTTAGTTTAATTTATCAGATCAAACTGGAAGGCTAGTTTAATGAGGTGTAATTTTGGTTAAATTTGAAGAACTCACCTATCTTTTGAGTGTTGGATCCATTCCTACATATTTTTCTGCAAATATGAAAATAATATGCAAGAAAAAGCTATAAGCTGTGTTTTATTCTGATTTTTATTCCTATAAGAATTAGCTTACACTATGGGTAAGCTTTGATTCCTTATTTGTTTAACCTAGTGGTATATATTCTAACTGAACCTACAAAATAGGAGATCCCTAAATGCATGCTTTTTGTGGATGATATTGTTTTATTGGCTAAATCCAGGGAGGAAATTAATTATAAACTTGAAATATGGAGATAGACTCTAGAGTCGAAAGGCTTTCATTTGAGTAGGAGCAAAACATAATACAAGCGACAAGCGAGAAGTGAAGTGGAAGTTAAATAGGGGGACAAGTTATCTCGCAAGTGATTAAATTTAGATATTTGAGATCAATTATTCAACAAGATGGTAAAATTGATGAATATGTTAATCAAAGAACTCAAGTTGGATGGTGTAAATGGAGAAAATTTACTGGAGTTATTTGTGATTAGAAAGTACCTAATAGAGTAAAAGGAAAATTTTAACGTACTACGACTAGCAATGCTATATGGTTGTGAGTGTTGGGCATTAAAAGGACAATATGAACATAAAGTGGTGGTAGCTAAGAGATGTTGAGATGGATGTGTAGCCATGCAAGATTAGATAAGATTCATAATGATCACATTCACGAACAAGTTGGAGTATTGAAAATAAAACGGTGGAAAATTGTTTAAAGTGGTTTGGTTAGCGCAAATAAGGCCATTGAGTGTACTGATAAGGAGGGTTGATCTAAAAATATAGAGTTCAGTAAAAAGAGGTCATGGGAGGCCAAAGTGAATACTCAACGAGGTTATTGAGAAGGATCTTTTAGTTAATAACCTATCTAGGGATATGGTTTTCAACAGAGCACAATAGTGTCATGGGATCCATGTAGCCGACTCCACCTAGTGTGATTAATGCTTTGTTATTGTTGATGTATTTAGGATCAAAATAAATCAAATGTTTACCAATGCCAAAACAAGCTTTAATATTTTTTGTTGTATCATGAATAAGAAACTGGAGTTAGGGGTTTCTGAATTGTGCTTTCTATATCCAAATTTACTACTTTTATACCCTGAATATGAGCATGAAGGGAAGTCTTAGGACTTATTTGATATGAAGGGAGGCAAGGTAAGCATAGAGAAATTTTTTGAGTTGATTTTGTTAAAAAACATAATAATAAGAGAAGGGTGGGGCTAAAAGTTTTTTTACAAAGGGGTTAAAGGTTTTTAATTAATATTTCTTACTCTTTTATTTTATATTTTCTCTTTATTAAAAATTTGTAACCCTATTTCTCCAATATGCTGAAATCAAACTCTCAAAAATTAGCCCTCTCCTCCCATCCAAATCCCCAATACCAAATATATGCTTAAATAAGAGCCTTACCTTAGGAACTAATTTGAATGGGTGATGGGACATTGGGAAATTTCATTTGTCAAGTTTTGTAGCCGAAGCATCTTTATACAATGGAATATATTCATATAAATCTACTTACACCACTACTACAAAAAAAAAAGGTTTAAGTGACACACATTTTAGATGACACTTTCTCAAGAAGGAAGTTCCCCCACTTCTTGCTGCACTTTCTCAAGGAAGCACCCCGTAAATCCTTTGTAAAAAGATAAGAAAAAAAGGGCTTTAAGGGGCACTTGCTCAAGAAGTAGGCTTTTTCAAGGAAGTGTCACCTAAAGCTTTGTTTTATTTTTATTTTTTAAAAAAATCCTTCTCACTTCCTGTGACACTTTTTTAAAGAAGCGCCACAGGAAGTCTTTTTTAAATTTCCTTTCCCGCCCAAACTCTACTTTATTTCAGCTTCAATTATAGCAACAGCTCATTGTGTTTCCTTAGTTCTTAACTTAGAACTATTGCATTTTGATTTTTCTAGAATTAGTTATGATTTTTCAAAGTTGGTAAAAAAATAAATGGTGGATAAATAGTATAGTGATAAAAGAAATTTGCAAACCCTCGTTTTTCTAACTTTAAGTCACAATTAGTGATTTCAATAGCCATAAAATGGTAATAGAAGGCCTATTGAAAAAGAGGTGTTACATTTTTTTATATCCGAGTAAAGGTTCTAATAAGCATGTTGCTCTGTTTGAGTGTTTGGATTGCCTTTTTTTTATTTTCTATATTGTTTTAAGTTGTACATATGAGATATATGAGTAATAATGCATGTAATAGAAATGAGATTGATGATTGGAAGGAGCAGGCAGAGTGCTCCTCGTCTGTCAGACCTGAGGGGGCATATCCCTGATTGTTGTCACAGAGTCTTGGTATGCTCATGACCTAGACAAATCTCCCATGGGGTCTAACCAATTAGATTAGGAGGATGAAAGGAGTAAGGTAGCATATGAAGTAGGTCCTAGTCAAGTGATCCAGATCCTTAACAGAGATATCTTGCCACTCACAATGTAGATAAAGAGTTGGTATATTGATGTCAACCAGAACTAACATGTAGAAATTTATTTACATTATCTACACAAAGTGAGAGAGTTCTATCGAGGGGCAATAGTTGATGATCCATCTGTTACGGATCAGGACTAGACTCTAGCTCTGGTGAAGACACTCTCGTTGACCCCAGAATAGAATGAGTATCTAGTACAGATATTACAGTGGATAGAGATGAGTTTCGAGACATGTATCTTGCAACTTGAGGCCTTTGTTAGGAGCACCTTTATGTAGTTACATTAGACAATTTATGTAATGTTTTGTGTGTGTGTGTGTAGTTAGTTAACAATGTTGCTTTTGAGTGTGCATAATAAGAATCTGCTAACTGTTATACTATATGTTGTGTGTTTAAAACTGTTGCTTATGTAAATGAGATGCATATATGAAATAGGTTAGTTATGTTATAAGCCTAAAATTTCTATTCCTATTGTAAAAATTTAAAATGGTACAAACAAGAAGAAACACAAGGATATGGGAGAATTAGGATACAGCCCCTGAAGCTCCTGTTAATCCAATGCAAAGGATCATGCATATCTTAGATGAGCAGCAAGCGAAGATTAATGAGATTGGAGATAATCAAGCTCGTTAAGAACAAGAAAGGAACTAGGCCATAGCTATGACAATAGTAGCAGCCATAGAGCATGTTAGACAGGCAGATGTAAGGGAAGTGACAAATCTTCTACAACCTCAGTTGGCGGCTATAGAGCTGAAGGAACAAATTGATGACTTAGAAATCACCAAAAGATTGGTAGAAAAATTTTGCAAGCATAATCCCCTATCTTTGAGGGCATATGAGACTCTCAAATAGCAGAGAATTGGGTCACTAGGCTAGAGAATATCTTCAAGGTTAAGAGTTGCCCTTTTGACTAAAAGGCTCAGTTGGCAATCTATAAGCTGGAAAAGGAGGCTAATCAGTGGTGAAGGAACACTAAGATGATGTTATAGGCTTAAAACACTCTAGTGACATGGCAATTTTTCTTATAAAGATTTTATTAGAAATATTTTCCACAATCAGTGAGGAATGAGAAAAAGGAAGAATTTCTGATGTTAAGGCAAGCAAAATATGAGACGTTTGATAGTTATCTCGCCATGTATGTTACTCTCTCCCAATATTCCACATATTTGCAATACCGTAACAATGAAAGATGGTTTACCGGTAAGATGATTAGAGGATTGAAGTCAACCCTAAAAAAGAGAGTAGCTCCCTGCTAGCTAGAGAGGTCAATGAGGCAGTTGAGGTATGCCATATTACTGAGAGTAGCTTGAACCACAGCCTTTTGTCAAGGTAACCCCGATGACAGATAAGGGTGTTCTTCAGCCAGTATAGTCAATACAACCAATATAGACAGTGGCAGCAGGGATAGTTACAAGAACTGTGCACATGTGTAAGAAAAGGAAAAAGGGTAATTTTGGCAAAAATAGGGAAGCAAGGAGGCAAGTCAGGTGGCAAAGTGAGTGACTCCAGTAGGCTTAGGAGGGGCTGCAAGATATCTGGTAGAGATCAAGGTGATAGGCCTTACATGATCGGTAAGAACGCGTACTTCAAATACGGCAAACATTTTGCTTGGGAGTGTTTGTAGAGCGCTAACAGTTTGATACCCCAAATGCAAGGAAGAGTTTTTTCCTTGATATAGGAGGAGGCTTGTAAGTTGCCTGAGCTTATACAATGTACGATTAGAGTTAATGATTACTTTGCTACAACTTTGTTTGACTTGGGCACTAGCCACTCATTCATAGCATATAAATATGCAGGGCGATTGGGTCTCACTATTGACACTTTAAATATGATTTATTAGTGTCCACTCCCATTAGTGCTAGAGTATGCACCTTTAGTGTATGTTTGAGTTATTTTGTTTTGTATACCCATTGTTACATTGTCTTATACCTAATTTTCATGCCTGTACATGATATCTCCAAAGAATCCCAGTAGTAACAGAAAGCCAATCATATAGATACAACATTACAAAATATGTCACACTTGTCATCATATAATAGGATTATCACAACAACATTCAGTGCACAACATGCAATTCATATATCACCATAGCGCTAGGTATATCACCAGGCCCTGAGTGATACTCGTGCAATAGGCCTCAGGCATCTATTTGTGCATCATAGAACATTATATTGGCCTGAGCGTCCACCCGTGCAATAGGCCCCGAGCGACCACCCCACATAATCAGAATGTGGAGACAATTCAAGATGAATCCAAATACATGTAGTGTATATTATAACATATGAAAGACAAGGTTACTACCTGGCTACTTCCCTTAAGTAATATCCAATCATTTGTCTATGCTCGGGCAAGTCTTAAGCTTCAGGCAGCTATTAGGTCCTATAAGTTAGAATGTACAGAAGATAGGATATTATTTTGTCAAATACTTGTATAATCCACTTACTTAAGTTGGTTGTCATTTGGATTAGAGCTTATGCCCAATTAAGTAGCTAATAGGCCCATTAAATTTGCATGAACGAAATGCTGGCAGGATTTTTCATTTAAATTTGAAAAATCATAACTAATTGTACAAAACTCCAATTTGGGTGGTTTATAGCCCTATATAACCCTTTTTAAGTTTACTAAATAGGAAGAGGACTTACTCCTACATTTATCATGCACAACATTCTAGATTCCATCATTACCTACAACTATCACAGGTCAGCATCCATAATCATTACCAAAGTTTAAAAATCTGTATCTCCCAATGTACTAATCTAATTATCACAAACTACCCATTAAATTAAAGCTCATTAGGTCTACTTTATTTTTGTAAAATTTCTTGGGTATTAGATTTCCTTTGACTAGAAATAAACATCACACAATCAACATGCCATAGAATAACTTGCAGATTCAATGTCCAAATTTCAAAAATCATAATTAATTCTATGAAACTCCAATTTGATTGATCCTAAGCCCATAGTAAACCTATTTAAGTTTAATTTCAAATAAAAATATCATTTTCTAGAAACATTTGTCACACATTTCCTAGAAATCCAGAAAACCTTAACTATGCCATATTTGATTCCTAAAACAAGGCCAAAAATTCAAAAATCATAACTTTTAATTCACTAGTCAAAAAATCACGTTCTACCTATCAAATTAAAGCTATAAAAGTATAATTTAAGTGTGTAAAATATTTTAAGATTTGGAATATTTTTGACTAGGTGATCGGACCGAGATTGTAGCCTAAATCAGTCTGTTAGAATGATTGCACCACAATAATGTAGTATAGGGGCAACCAATCGTTCTTCTTGAGGAGTGCAAATTGAAATTCCTAGAAACTAATTTTCAAAAGACAAAGTGAATTTAGTAAAATTGGGGGGATTTGAGTGGTGTAAATAAAGAAATAAAATAAAAAGTAAAATCTTTTTGGTGTTTTAGGTTTTAAAAGGTGGTTTTGGGTGAAAAGATAATATGATTGAACAGTCCCTCGGTGATAGTCGCTCGGCTATCCTCGCTCTCTCAAAAGATAGTGGGAGTTTTCAAAATCTCTAAGTTTAATTAAAAACTCAAGCAATCACTTGGGTCCAACAGTTTAATTAAAGAAAAACCTTCCTTGGATCCAAGGCTAATTAATCATCGATTAAATCGTTGTTAAAACCTCTTAGAGTGCATGTGAAAAGATGAATAGTTGAACCTCGAACTGTCAATCAACAATCCGAGATGATGCGTGTAAGGCAAATCAATCACAATCATGACAATTAGACTGACACA
>JBAGKO010006073.1:0-11871 GCA_037177275.1 Acacia concinna | reverse complement strand
GCAATATATGATTTATTAGCGTTTTTTTTAACTGCTACTAAATCAATTTGTAGCGGTTAAAACTGCTACAAATGTGTGTTTTTTTTGTAGTGGGAATCAATTGTTTTCAATTGCAAAGAGTAGTTGTTAGTTAAAAGATCAAACTCTTTTCTTTTAAATTGTAACATGTCAATCATTGCAATTAGTTATTAGGTAATTAGTAAAAAGCCCCTCAAGAGACAATCTGGGATCGCACCTTTTATTGCAATCCTTGGTTTAATTTTGAAGAGGTCACTATGGCATCAAGTTCAACAAGCTCATTCTTTAGACAAACATCCTGAACAAAACAGACACACATAAACATTTTTATATCAATAAGAAAAAGTGAAGTTGAAGGAAATAGAGTTGTATATGGAATATCTCCACTAAAAACATGAGTGGGCATATGGTTGATGAGAAAACAAGCAGTAGATACATCATCCACCAAAAAAGATTTAGGAATAATCATTTGAAATATGAGAGCTTGGGCAACTTCTAATAAAAGTCAGTTCTTTCTTTTTGTAACACCATTTTGAGCTAATGTATTTGGACAAAAAGTTTGATGAATCGTGTCATGTTGTTTTATATAGGTTTGAAACTAAGCATATGGATATTCTTTGGCATTATAACTTCACAAAATTTTGACAGACACCAAACTGAGTTGTAATTTCAACATAATAATTGCAAAAGATGAAAAATATCTCTGAATGATTTTTCATTAGATATAACTAGGTGGTTCGAGAAAATTCATTAACAAAGGTAGCAAAATGCTTAAAACTTGATTTGGACGCAATGTGACAAGGGCCCCAAATATCATAATGAACTAAATCAAAAAGGGACATAGCCTGTTTATTGACATGAGGTGTTAGATGAAATCCAAGGTATTTAGCAAACTGACACGACTCATACTCTAAGGATAACAAACTCAAAAACTAAGGAAACAATCTGTCCAATGAAGACAAAGACATATGACTAAAACAACAATGAAGATCAAAAGCTAAAGAACTATCAACATAAGCAACTGAATGCGGCACCTGATCTTCAAGGAAGTAGTGGCCACTCGACTCGTAACCCCTACCAATAATATGATTCGTTGTGAGATCATGTATCAAACAATGGTCAAGAAAGAATGAGATAAAACAATTTAATTGATGAGTAAGTTTACTAGGGGATATAAGATTAAACACAATATCAAGAACATTCAATATGGAAGACAAATAAATGGATGGGGTGATACCAATAGTGCCAGAACTAAGGATACAAGAAGGTGAACCATTAATAATCATTATGGAAGAGGGTCAGGGTTGGCATATGGTGCATACGTGGAGAACAAATAAGGGTTACTTGTCATATGATCAGTAGCACCATAATCAATGATCCATTTTGTAGAGGAAAGTGCAATATTACCTGTGGCAAGTGCATTGGGATTGACATTATTAGAAGTGTTAGATGATTGTGCCACATGAGCGTATCCACCACTATCTTGTTGCTTATTCTACAATTTATGACAATTGCACTTGATATGACCAAGTCCCTTACAATAGTTGCAATAAAATGTCCCCACATAATTATAATGCTGAGAACCTGAGTTCTAAGATGCACTTCTTTGTCTTTGATTACCAGTTCTATTAAGAGGACCATAACCAGCTAAAGCACTAGGATTACCAGTAGATGAAGGCATACTAGCAAGTGAATTCACACTATCAACTCTTAGTACACATGAATATACTTCTTCAAGTGACGCAAGTTTTGGACTGGACAAAATTTGAGAGCAACTATCTCATATGATGGATCAAGAGTAGTAAGGAAACTGATAATACCCTATTTTTCCTGATTAGCAATATGAATCAAGATTTGCACTAATTAGCATCAGCATCTTCATCTCCTCAAACATCTGTGTGAGCTCAATGAAAAAAGTCCTACAAAGGATATCTATTTTGCTTGCGATTGATTCTTTTACAAACTTCATAAATACGATTAATATTTCCTTTACCAGAAAACAATAATTTAACACGATCCAATCCTTCTTTCACAATCTCACAATGTTCAACAGAAGGCCATACCATAACTTCAATAGAATTTTCAATCTTTAGTAAAAGAAGGGCATCTGCTCTTGCCTAATCTGGATCAGGGCATTCTTAGGTGGAGTTTTATTCATATGATCCTTCTTTTCAATACTTAGCAAGTATTTTTGAATAGTCTTACTCCAATAATGATAATTTCTCTAGTTTAATTTATACTCAGTAATCTTATTCATAATAGGTATGACCTCAGTAGTAATCTTAATCTTAGAATTTTCCATTGAAATAACCAAAACAAAGTGCCAAATAATATGAAAAATTATCAAACACAATTTGAAACGAACAACAAATCTTAAGTAATCAAAATTTGTCCAAAAAATCAGTGAACAGAGGAATACCTAGATGATGAAAGGTGAAATTATGATGTACCACTACTAGGATCAAGACAGAAATGAAGAGACCAGACAAAAGAACGCGCCGTCACTCATTGGAGAAGTGCTACTGACGAAGTGGTGAAGCCCACGCGTTGCCTTCTGGATGTAAGAATAAGATCGAACCAACAGGGTTTGACCGATCTGAGGGTGGGGATCACGGATTTGGGGCGTTTGTCTTAAAACTCGTTATGGGACATAACGCTCTCAAACTGTCTCACTCTCTGCATACGATGTTCTCTCTCTCTCTCTAGAAATAAAATCAGAAAATTAAGAACCCTAAAATCTAAAAGGTTCTTATGGCATGTAAGATAAGAGAACAAATCTAATTTCTTTGTATAAAGAGTGAGAGGCTTCAGTATTAATGGGCTCAAATTAGATCCTACCTAATATCCTGAAATTATAGGGATTACAATTACAATAATATCCTAACTAATTTATTCCCTAATCTTAACAAATCTTATTACCTTTTTATTAATTGAATTAATTAATGGAGACTTATCAATTTACTTGAATTATTTAATATTTAATTTTTTGGGAATTAATGTGAGGTTTCATGGAACGGACTTAATTACCAAGCAGTCTCACTAACAAATGAGTTGCCATAATTTCTTACAATAAGACTTGTCATTAAATGTGACTCAGTTGTCATTGAGACTTCTTGGTAATTAAATTATCTTCCTTAAGATCAGACCTCATAGTAATTTCCCTTATTTATTTAATACTTTATCATAGTTGATCATTGAATACTCATTAAGTTTAATATTTTTCTTACATGTCTTACCATTATTTTCAACCTATCAAACATAAATATTCCTATAAACTATTTCCATGATAGAGTAAACCAAACATGTCAGCAGTTTGAAAATTTTCAATTCCATCACAATCAAGTCTTCCTATTAAACGGGCCATTGATGATTAGTATCAAACAATCAGCAAGAAAAAAAGATTTCTCTCCCATTGTCCTTTTCTTGAAACCCTCTCATTCTTACCAGACATGATCCAAGTGATGTGAAGATTGGTACACCGTGGGTTCTACAACAAATTTGATTTGGAAAAAAAAAAAACGGCCAGATGGGTTCTTCTTTAGCTCCTTTTTTTTTTTGTTAACTTGACAAGCCCTTGCTCTAATTGAATAGTTTTGGTAAAATTCTATAGTTGACAATGCATTTAAATCAATAAAATTTTTTGAATGTTTTGTCTTAGCATTTTAAAATGTGCTTGATAAGGACTAAGGAGTCAACTGATAGCATATAATTTGGTTTTACGTTTTCATGCCACCAAAACGTGGTTGTGATTGAAGTAGGTTCAAGACCATGTTTTGGTGACACCCAAACATGTATAATTAAGTTAGTATGCATTACTAGCTTTTCTCATTATTTTGGGTCATTTCCCCGCCGACAAGCTTTTAAGCTTTGTTAATGTTAGTATATTTGCAAAGGTTGAAGGGTTTAATTATAACAAAATAAGTGAGCTTGGATAGCTTTTTAGAGGTGCTGCAACTAGATTATATATCATTACGTCTTTTTTTTTAAGGCAAAATTCATTATTTTAATTTTTTTAAATGTGTTACTCCTTTGGTCCTTAATGTAGGACCTATTTACCTAATTTAAGTAGATTAAGGATTGGAAGTTAGTTAAATTAGTTTATATGACATGTTATTTCTAAAATACCTTAATCATCTTTTGTAATTCTCCCCATCTTTCTCTTACTCAATTATTGTTGAGAGGGCATCAATACAACTAAATTAAGATAAGATTGACAAATATATTAAATATTTTACATTTAAGACCAAAATTAACTACCTAATTAGCTCCTACATTGAGGACCGGATGGAGTATTATATGTTTCGTTACAAATTTGGATCTCTCTATTTGCAATTCCCAATTAGTCGGTCTCGATTCTTTTGATTTATAAAGAAAATAATACAGTACTAATTTAAATGATCAATCCGAGAGTTAAAAATTAAAACTGAAATAAATTGAGGAATTTGCAAACTGAAGTCTTCAAATTCTTTTTTTTTTTGTTTGGATTTTTGCCTTCAGAAATCTCCAAATCCCTTACATGTATGTTGCTATTTACATTCCTGTAGATAATACTTAAAGATGAATGGTTTTGTTGAGAAAATTTATCAAATTGAGTCAAAATAATAATTAATGAGGCAATAGAAATACTGACACCCGACATCATAACAAATAACCTAAGTTTTAATCAAATTCTTTTAAGTTTTCACAATGAAGAGATTGATTAAATTCAAAATTTCAATCATCGCCAAACCAGCTAGCATAATTAGTGCGCATGAAACAAGTGAATCTGAAGTTGAAATTACATCATTATCATTATTCATTAATAAATCAAACTAAGTACAGTTTCTGAAAGTAAAATTTGTATTAAAAAACATAGCCACAACACAAAAGATCTAATTAAACATATTTGGGCAATGCATGGGAAGCAAAAACAGATGGCAAAGCTGTGAACAGAAATCCAAAGAAGAGAAGGCTAGCTGAAGCATTTGCTTTGTTAAAGAAGCTATCGAAATGAATATCTAAATAGTTAGATAAGGTGCTATGCACATCTTGGGTTGCGCCAAATCCTGCGGCAGCACCTGTTGCTAATAGGTATGATATGATCTGCATAAGAAATGTTACAAATTAAGGATAATTTGAATAATACCTAATAATTTAGTTAATTTAAAGTTTCTGTACCTCGTCACCAGAAAAGTTAAGGAGATAGCCACAATGACCATTTATAAGGCGTTTTCCTGAAACCGCAGTCAAGATTGAGAGAGCCATTTGACAGAGGTTGTACACTAACCCAATGATGATTGTAGCCATCATATATCTATACAATTAAAATATTTATGATTATAACTGTATTACTTGTCCATTACAACAATAATATTGAGGGCAAAATTAATTAAGTACACAGAATTATTTAAGTCACTTATACGAGTGCATAATAATCATTGATGAGTACTTGTCCATTACAACAATAATATTGAGGGCAAAATTAATTAAGTACACAGAATTATATAAGTCACTTATACGAGTACATAATAATTATTTATGATTTAGCTCAAAAATCGTAACTTTTTTCTTGTGAAAATTCATAACAATTGCTTGACTCAAATACTCCTTTGATATTCAGGCGAAAAAAAAAAAGAAGTCGTCATTTGATCATATCTTATTTATTGATGAAAGAGACTAAGAGAGTGTATTTTTCTATCTTTAATATAAGTAATCACCTCATTAAATATATTATATAAATGTACAATTTACTCATTATTTATTTGTTGTACTTTGGATCATTATTTTCTTGAAAAGTATATATATTAATTAGGGGTAATATTAAAAAGTTATGAAATTTTATGCCAGAGACAATGAGGCTTAAAGTTCATTTTTATTCTGCTAAAATTTGTTGAATATGCCTGCTTTTAAGTGAAGCTCACATTAAACTTAGTGTAGCAATTATTAAATTATACAAAAAGCCTCTAAAGTATTAGTATAGTTCCACTGAGCTCTTTACTATTTTTAAATGATGAAAAAAAAACACTGCTTGAAGAAAAAAAGAGAGGTCCATGTAATTACAAAAAATTGTGTAATTTATTATATACTTGTAGTTGAGATTTGTGAGTTTTTCAGCCAGAAAGTATACGGGAAAATCCAAGAAAGAGAAAAAAAATAAAAAATTCCAATTCAGTTTTACTTTTGTTAAAAAAATCAGGTTTAATATGGTCCCTATAATTGATAAGAGATTCACTAATCCTAATAAAAAATTTACCACTAATTTTAGTCGGAAATCACTTATTTGTTAATTATTTTAATTTTTTTTTATCTTTCCTAGTAATTTCATATGATATATTGTGTATCAGAAAGAGAAAGTAAAATAAAATAATTTTAATTTCTAATGGAATTTTTAAGTTCTAAGCATAAGAAAAAAAAAGTAACCAAATTTCATAAGAAAATATCTTCCAACAACTAAAATAAAAAATTTTGTAGTCCTAGGTTTCCAGAGAAACTCTTTGCAAGTTTTGAAAATAAGAAAAATTATACAACGTTTTAAAAAAAATTGCAAAAGAAATTTCATGTAATGTACTCTTTTTATTTGGTTAGGGTTTACGTTTTTGAGACGTACAGCTCAAAAGGGATTCTCCTCTTTAAAATTAAGTGAGCGAAATGAATTGGAAAACAATGCGATGCTGTAAATAATAATTAATCGAAATAGAGCTAGTATATATGTTTGCTGTATTAATTTAAGAACCTCCAACAATGCGATGCTGTAAATAACAATGACCTACTTATAGGAGTGAAGATCATCGAACTTGATGTGATTACCGTCGCCATCTTCCGTCAGTTCTCTTCCCTTATCAATGGAAATGAGAATAAGTGCAACCAGAAGAAACAACAAGGTCAGAACCCTCAAAACCAGAACACCAATTCCGGAAACTGTTGTAGATGACGTCAAAGACAAGGACAATGACAGAGACCATGACGGTGGTGGTGGTGGTGGTGGTGCTGCTGCTGCTGCTGAGCTTTCCATGGTATCAGCAGCCTTATTATTAGTTTCCATTGAATTTTCAAAAAGTTTATTCTTATTTTGTGCACAAACTTATCGGTGTTCGTGCACCTTTTATATATAACCTAGCTAATCGACCTGTATGAAGTTTTCCCCTTGGAATTAAATAATTAAATTCAATTGCTTCCTTCGAAAATAGCTCCGTGACAACTTGGCTTTTAAAAATTCATAGAAAGCCTCGACATTAACTCCTTTTTGATAAAATAAATAAACAACGTTGCCATCGAAGCCCCAAAGGACTATTTCTGTTGTTTTCTGTCAGCAGTAAGCTCCTATTGTATCACAGGAATTACAAGGAAAAAAATCTCTTTAATTTTCTTCTTCAATACAACCAGTCAAATAAAATGTCTGAAATATTAATTTTTATGTTTTATTTTTTACTCCATTAATTATTGATTAGTCTCATTGCCTTTGTTTCTGCATGTTCAGTCCCTCTCTCACTCACCCCCCCGGGCGGGGTAAATGAGGGTATTTTTGAAAAACAGTTACATTTTTACATACTAATTGTCTTTTACTAATTTTAACTGATTTTTATTTATTTATGCAGTTTGGTTATTTGTAACTTATAAACAATGGGTAAAAAAACCAAACAAATTTAATCTAACAAATTACACAACTTGTTCACCGTTGAAACTAATTCAAACATTCTCAATTTTTATATCCTACTAGCAATATTCAAGTTGCTTTATTCACTTGAATTCTAGAAGCCCCAGTTGTTATCAAAATGCAAGTTTTCCCAGACGAAAAGAGATCATATGTATCAGTTAAAATGCGATGCTTATTAACCATTAAGAAGTAATTAGCTAGCTAAGAAGATAAAAAATGATTCAAATACACACACACACAGATAAAGTTAAGATGAAAAAATTTAATAAACCCTCTGGTCATATACAATCTGGCAACAATGATTGAAAAGATGAAGCAAGCACACTACAATCCCCACAAACAGATGCAACGTAACTATCAGAAGGAGGCATATGGCTGGATTTTATTTTTTTTTTGAACTTTTTTGGATAATCCTTAACAGACTTCTTTTGTTTCTTACAAGTCACAGCTTGCCCCAGAAGGAAACATATTGTCATACATATCTTAACTCATCTGCAACCTAATGGGATTAAAAACACTTTCGAGCTCTCTCTTATGCTCTTACTGGTCAACTTCAGCCAGATGCTGGGTATCAACCCAAACTAAGGCCTTTTAATCACATCTTCAATCTTCCTGTTTAACCCTATAACTTAGCAAGTGATGTGGTTTTAATAAATTATTTTTTTCAATGGTGGACATTTGGTCCACGAACCCACCGAGTCCTGGTATCTGGCCGTGATCTGAGCTCCCGGATCCAGTGAGCCTGCGAACCAACTAGTCCAAGCGCCCCCAGTTGAATAGGCTCAAAAGGTAACCACCTCTTTGAGGTGCCCCAGAGGAGAAAGCTTCTAACAGAAATTCTTTACACCTTTTGTTCTTTAGGATCGAACATAGGAACATATGGGTGTGACGCAGATGCCTACCCATCTGCGCCAACTTTTGTTGGTTTTTTTTAATAAATTATTCCCAATTTTCATATTGTCTATATATTATATTTTTCATCCCCAATTTTCATGCGATTGACTTTTCTTTTTTTGCCTCAAAGATTGCACAATGTTTTAAAACCACATATTAATGACTGGTTAATAGTTGTAGTGTTTGAAAAATTATTAATTTTCCATTAACTTTAAAATGGAGCTCATAGGCTTGGGCATGCACTAACGCCCTGAAGTTATAACGACGAGATCGAACCCGTGACCTCTTCCCACTTTAGGAGATACCATTACCACTAGGCTACAAGGCTTTTAGTAATTGTCCATTAACTTTAATGCGACGGTCAGAGTGCAGAAAATCGGCGAAAGCCAAATTCGTAATTATTGTTTTATGTATATAGCAAAATTGCTCCCTTGTGATCGTTGTTTAAGGTTTTTACATCAAGATTAGGAAAAATAATAAATAACAGCAAGTTTGCAAAATTTTCATCATTTTATCTTCTCTCTTTTCTAGGGGTGAGCATTTGGTTTTCAAGAAAATCAAATAAGTTTTCATGAAAACGAAATTAACTGAAAAAACCAATTGGCCAAATTAACCAAATCGGTTGTTTAGTTTATTTTGGTTTTTTTTTTTGTTTTTAAATTTATTGGCACTAGAGAAATCTCCGCCTCCCATGCTCGACTGATAGCATCAATCTCATCAATAAATATAATATTGGGTGCAAACTGCCTAGCTTCTTCGAACAAGTTTCTCACCCTAGCCACATGATGGTCCAACCTCAACAATCACAAGAGACGAACTGAAATCATAACCCACGAAGATGAGTTATAGATGCTTTACCTTGCAATAATGAAGATGAGTATCCATTCGGGTGACAACGCCATAGATCGACAGTGAAGCTAAGTGTTTGAGAGACAGACGAGTGAGTATAGAGCGCACACATGATACAAAGGGAGTGCGTAGGGATGACTGGACTTCGATCGAGAATTCAAACTGTGAAGGTGTGGATCGATGGTGAAGTTGAGGAAGTACGTGATAGAGGAAGACAGAGGATATAGTTTATAGTTGCGCAAATTATTAATTGGAGTTCATATACTAAAATTGAGGTTTTAAAGCTTGTGTGTTATGAAACAAAAAAAAAGGAAAAAAAAAAAGAATCTGAGAGATAGAGAATAAGAGCAAGAAGAGAGAAAATTCTCATTCACGAGTTGTGTGATTAATGCTTGTAATGCCTGTATTTATAGGTTTTAAGGAGTCTTACATCATATGCTGCAAATAATGAAACACTTGGGGGGGCAAGTATATTAAACTTGGAGAACAAGTTTATTGGCTTGTCTTGATGAGGAAGTCTCTTAGCTTAGAGAAGCAGCTTCTTGTTGACATAGAAAGGAAGCTTGTTATTGGTTTGGTAAGCAAGACTCTTGTGAGTCAATGGATCTCACATAATTTATATTTATAACATTGGGTTACTATTGATGTGATATTTTTTTTTAAAATTTTTTGTCCAATCTTAAAAATTCATAACAAAATCTAGAAAACTCGTATGAGGGTGCCTTAAAATTCATTTGAAAGCTATTGAAGTCTCCTACACGAGAAAACATAACTTTGGTCTTAAGTGGTGTAAATGCCTTAACTTCACAAATTCATGACTCATATTATATATATGCAATTTACTTTGATATAAGACTTTTTAGAAAGATCTATGTCAATACTTCGCTCATAAAAATATGCAGGACCATTATTGTATCTCAATTAATATAAACGGTTGACTGATAACGTTATATATGCCCAGAAACTCCTGTATCAAGGCAGTTTAAAATTTACTTACCAATGTTTTAGTTCCAAGTCATTTTGAAGGCTCCAATTTATGCTTTTATTAATCTACATATTAAATATGTAAAATAATATTTGAAAGTGATTTTGCATAACTCATAAATTTATATGTAGTAACTTGGAAGATATAGACGGTCTAGATATATTGATTGACTAAATACTACACTACTTATTATTTCCTGATCAACTTCATTTATATTTATTCATAATTATATTGATTGATTAAATACAGTTAAATGAAAATGATTTTATTGAATGTTGTTTATTTAGTACCATTTCTTTCCAATTGGCTTATTTGTTTGAGAAAACTATCGAAATCAATTTCCAATATTATTGTTTAATCAATCATGTCCAAAATGTAATTGGAAATGTATGATTTCCTATTCAATAATTGCTCTTTACTTTTGCTTTATCAATCATCTCCAAAACGTAATTGGAAATGTATGAATTGATTAACTACTATACTATACTTATTATTTCCTAATCAACTTTATTTATACTTATTTATAATTATATTAGTTTATTAGTCCACCCGGTTTAAGGTCTATGGGTCATAGAGCGGATCTCTTGACTTTTCTAGCTATGTAGTTAATGATTTAGAAGATATATCTCAAACTTAATTGGCACTTTACTTGACCCTATCTTCTTGAAATTCATGTTTTCATTATAATTTGCTCTTGATTAACCATTTTTCCTTGGCCGGTTAGGAATTTGGGTGAGATACAGGGAAATATTAGTAGCATAATAACCTATTTAAGCACGCATGATCAAATATATTCTCAAAAAAAATATTGCTAATCAAGAAACATATTAAAACATACATGATCAAATATGCCATGCTATAAATTAAATCCAACCAAAACATAACATATTCAAGTGATCATGTAAAATAAAATGCAAGAATAGGTAAAATGCTACCTTGGTTACAAAGCAACTTTAATTTCTTCTCCTTTAATCTTTCAAGAGAAATTCTTGATTGAACCTGTGATAAACCACAATTTTTATCACTTAATTCTATTCATTTGGGAGAGCTTTCATTGGCTTTATAATGATTAAATTGCATTTAATTGAATAAATTGGGATTATTGAGAATTAATGTGGAAAATATAAAATAATGATTAAAAAGGGCAAAAGTGTCATTTTCTCTTAGCATTTAATTTTAGAATACATGGTATTACATTTTATTTGAATTATTTCAGGAGGAAATAGGAGAAAAATGAAGAAAGGATTTGATTGCAAAGGTAAAAAGATCTCCAAGGGCCTTTTTGTAATTAAAATAGGAACATGTTTGCAAAGAAAGTATTGCGTAAGCTAAAAGTCTAAAAAGAAGATGAGGCGGGGTCTGTACAGGTGAATTTCGCTAGGGCAAAACTGCAATTAATCAAGGCAAAAAGAGAAGTCAAAGGTGGAGGCACTATAAACCGTTGATCTTGCTTGCACTCTGGTTGATTTGATCCATCCCTTGAAATGCACCG
>JBAGKO010006064.1:0-11871 GCA_037177275.1 Acacia concinna | reverse complement strand
GAGTTATTTAAATATTTTTTTATACATATTGACAAAGAGTAATTTTGTCCATTAATTTATTATTATTAGTGGGAATATGGTTATACTTAATAAAATAATAGATAATTCAAGTCATTATACATATATGTAGACAAGGGGTAATTTGGTCTCTTGATATGTTATTATCATATATTATCATATTTAATGTAATTTAACCAAACATGTTCATGTCTACGTATCATCTTTTCTTAATAACAAACTAAATAACTTCATGTACTCATCATTACATTCATTTCTATTACATTGTATTCCATTCCATTCCATTCATTCTGATTCCGTGAACCAAACGGGCACTTACAAATTAGTCAAACCCAAACTTATCTTTAAAGCCAATAGCTACGAGCAAAATGAAAAGCCTCTGCCAGCTCTGCACCATATACAGGTGCGATAGAGTTGAAATGCAGAATAGAAGGTTGAGGACCATGCCGTCTTAAAAAAACGGAGAGATGATGATGAATAGGGTTAAGTGATACAAATTCTCTCACCAAGATATTGTTAAATCTGCTTTTTCCTTTTGATAAATAATCTTGTAATTTGATTTTAAAATTAAGTAGCAAGGGGCGAGAAGAAATCAAGATATAAAGGCTTTATTTGATTCTATTCTTTATTTTTCCCCCTCTAAAACAGTTTTAAGAAACAAATTTTGAAAATAAAAGCCAAAAAAATCTGTTTGAAAATTTTATTTTAAAAAATCTATTTTTAAAGTGATTTAGCGGTAGGGTCATTGGTAGTAACATGACTGTGACATTTGGAAAAAAAAAACAACCCCACTTTTACTACTACTAGTCCAAATATAAATATTGAAATTCTAACTAACGGAAGTCTTAAAATATTATATTGAAAAAGAAGATACTATTGTTACCGTGAATCAAAACCAAGTGTTATGCTGGTGCAAAATCTGTCATTGGAGTAATGTCCTGAAAATGTACAAAATCAGAGTTAAGGGTAGCATTTTTCTTTTATATCCAGAGTTTCCGTATACCTAACCCCCCAAATAAGGTAAG
Organism: Acacia concinna; assembly: GCA_037177275.1. Lineage (NCBI taxonomy): Eukaryota > Viridiplantae > Streptophyta > Magnoliopsida > Fabales > Fabaceae > Acacia > Acacia concinna. The sequence goes on along the minus strand of JBAGKO010006064.1, from coordinate 10,828 downwards.
GTTTAAAGCAAACCAATTACGTAACAGTGGAACAAAAAAATTAAGTATGGTATTTGAGATGTTCTCCTTTCGATATTAATTATAAGTGTTCATTGACTTTTTTAAAAAATGTTAAGAAAATCCTAAGAAAGTTAATTACATTATTTTAAAATATTAAAATTTGTCATTTTTCTTTAAATTATGTTATTTGATTGATGGATTAATATATAATGAAATAAAATATAATATATGATATGATTAAATAATATAATTAACTTTCTTAAGATTTTCTTACGATTCTTTAAAAAAGTCAACGGGCTTTTATAATTAGAATTGGAAAGAGTATCTACTGATTTTGCCGACCATCCTCCTTCCCCAAGGATCCATCAATGTTGTTTAAATCAAATTAGAAAAGGGGGGTGACTTGTCAAATTGAACTTGAGATACGATCTTGAAGAAGAATGCCCTCCACTGCCTCTTGCAGCTCTTAATCTCTTTGTACATGGTTTTCTGACTCTTAACAAGCCCAGTCTAACTACTCGTTATCAATTTTAGGGCCTATTTAGTACGAGCTGAGATTTAAAGGAAAAAATTTTATGGGTTAGATTTAGAAAAATTGGAAAGTGAAATTAAAAATTCTTAATTAAGTTTTTTTATTCTTTTATCTCACATATCTTCTTTATTAAAATTTTATAACCCCACTCTTTTAAAAATTAGACTCTTAAATTTTTCTTTTCCTTCCTCCCACTTGCCCTCCCTTCCCCTACCCTCAAACAAGACATCCTCTGAGTATAATGTCTACATCCAGTTGATTGACCTGGGGCACAATCTCCAACAGTATCAGCTGCAACCATAAGCGTTTTTCATATTCACAATCTGTATACAGTAAGTCCTCTCTCTCTCTCTCTATATATATATATATATATATATTCCAGACTCATAAGAGAGGTTGAAGACCATTAATTTGCTTCTCCAAACATTAGTAGGAAGTCTATTATTAATGGATTTCCACATAAATACTCTAATGCTTTCTGCACTTTGTAATTTCCAAATGGTTTTAAATTATAAACTGAACTATATATATGAATTAGCTGGATTTTCTGCCATTAAATAATTGGCACTCTTCACTGTAATGAAGTAAATACTTTTTTAATTTCACCATTAGTTGTGTTGAATAATTTCTTTAGTCCGTAAGCAAGCAAATAAAATTAGAGATTCAATGGCAGCTAATGTTTTAATGAGGTAATATAATTGAGTAGGTTTATAACAAAAGCTGGTTTTATTTACTTTGTTAGCACAACTAGCTTCTGTATAGGAACTAAGAGAGTAAAATTATAGGGGCTAATTAACGGTGCTAAAATTATAAAATTAAAATATTTGATATGGAGAAAAAAAAAGTACACAGCTACGTAATTAAAAATTGAATGAAACTACATGCAGCTAAGCATAGCTTTTCTTTATTAAATAAACCACTTCAGCCCACAAACCTTTGGATCCGGTAATAAATTTCCAAGCAACGTTGGCTTTATGTAGCTATTTGAAGTAATTTTTTGACGGCGGGTTGAGAATAATGCAAGGTAATTAAGTTAATGTGGTGACGCATGATTTGCAACTGTGTTGAATAATTTCTTTAGTCCGTAAGCAAGCAAATAAAATTAGAGATTCATTGGCAGCTAATGTTTTAATGAGGTAATATAATTGAGTAGGTTTATAACAACTCGGGTTTAAATTTTAAGCTACATTATATAAAGCCATTTGAACTTTATCTCAGTTGCACGTACATAACCAATCTCCTTGATATTTTGAAGTTTAAAACTAATTTCCTAAAACTCTTATATTTTGATTATATGAACCCCCGCTATGACATTTTTTGTTACCTTCTTAACAAATACTCGTATTTTCATGTCAGATTAATATTGAGATATAGAATTAACGAACTTCGGTGTGAAACTGGCGTTAATTCCCATGCGTTGCAAGAGATAATAATATGCATAACAAACATATTCCATGATGTTATTTACATTTTAAAAAGAAAAACATTTGGTCGTATGATTGATGTTTAAAATTAAAAAGATAAATCATTATTTTTTGCAACAAACTGTATAAGTTGTTAACTAATCAACACGTCGCAGTTTCAAATTCCATGACTTATTCATGTAAAACAAAGCAAAGAAATGAAAATTGAAAAAAGAAAATAAACAAACAAATAGGTCACATACATGAAACAATTTTTGTCTCACTTATAATATAGAAATATTTTTTTAATAAAATGATATATGTTATGAATATCATATTTTAACATCTGTAACTAATATTTTGTCTCCATGAATTTTATAGTTTTAAAAGGGTCAAAATTCTTGCCAACAATGAATGTAGCTTAAATTAATGGGAAAAAAAAATATAGATACTATTTATATGCAGCTCCAGGCAGTAAGTTTTCAAATTTTCATTTTAAATTTTTATGAGTTGAATTTTTTTTCAAAAAATATATATTATATTCGATAGAATTGAATATGGGCGAGAATGTATTTAACATGGGACTTTTATTACTCAGTTGGAAAGGACAAGTGATATTTGGTGTCGCATGTAATAACATTAATGTTTTTCTTCGATGAGAATTTAACATTAATGTTGAAAAGTGGTTTTTTAATGTTTATCCCTAATAAATATTATGAATGTAAAAATATATTATTCTTCATAAAATGATTAGTACTCCCTTATTTTCTTAAAGTAACTTATATTTTGAATTGTCAATTTTTTATAGAATGTGGCTCAAAAAAAGATGAGAAGCTAGGATTAGTATTTGCAGAAATAGTTCTTGGATGCTGATAAGACAAGGCGAAATTGTTGTGATCAGATATTGCTCTGCTGGCTGAGCCATTGATTATTGCCATAAGTTTTTTTCATTATTTATAAAAGAATTTATAACGTAGGTAAATAAATTTCCATTGAAATAGATTGCGAGGTTGTGATTAATTGGTCTATATAGGGGATAGAAATAGACTAGACTGAGTTAGGTTTTCCCTAAATAGGTCTAGGCCTGCAACGATTTAAAGCTTGAGTCTAGGCTTAAGCTTTTTATAGGGCTTTGTTTTAGGCTTAAGTTTGAGACTTCAAAAGGCATGGTAAAGCCTAAAGCTTGTTTAAAGTATATAACTTCAAATTCAAATGTTTTTAAAACTTCATATTCATTCTTGTCATAATATAAAGGCTTAGCGGGGAAAAGTAAAGAATGTCTAGTGACGACAATTGTTTGATAAAGTAAGAATAATAAAAACTAATCTTCTGTTGACTAATAAGATATATTTTTAAAAATTGACCAAACACAATAAGAAGCATATAAAACTAGATTTTACCCTTTTTACTTTTCTCATATAAATTGAGACAAACTCCTCATACTAAGATTATAATAATATTGCCATAGTAGACAACAACAATTAGGAGAGAGGGAGTGAGTTAGTGTTGTAATCTCGAGCGATTGAGGAGATCAAGAAAGATGGGGGTGCATTTTTTATATGAAAGTAAAAGTTGAGTGTAATAACAATATGATATCAAACTTAGAATTAAGGCCAATGTTAACAAAAGTTAGAATTGAGGTTAAGTTGGTAAATTTATAAATAAATTATAAAAGGGTTAAGGTATATTATTGCTTTGGAAGTTGTCAGAAAATCTCAATTTTACCTTGTAATTTTTCTTATGAGCAATGTCACTCCAGAAGTATTAAAAGTTTTCTTAAGGCCACACTATTTACAATAGTTAATTTTAACTGTTACTTTGATTATATTAATTACACACTCAGCATGAACACCTCATCATCCAAACCCACATCATCACCCACATCACTCCCCCCCCCCCCCTCTTTCTTTTGGTCGACTCCCTCCCTCTCCTCCACTCCACATCTATCCCACAGCTAAAGAATTCACTCGACCCCACAATCAACACTTAAAATTCGAGCGTCCCAGGGAATGAACATGCCAAAGGTAGATTAAATAGGATATGCCACCCAATATACATCTCCTTTGCATATCTCGGAAAGGAATGAGAAAAAAAAAATCGAACCCCACTCTTCTAGGAACAAACTTTCGAAGCCAAGTTTTGCTAGAAAACATATAGGGAGAAGATTCCAAAAGAGCCCAACAATCTACAACCGTTCGCCAGAAAAAATCAAGCTTCGCCGGAAAATTCCTTGAAAACTAAAATCAATATAATCAAATAAACCATAAGGATTTTAGTTTTAAAAAAGCAAAAAAACAAATCTGAAAACCAAAGTCAAAGAAGTAGGAGGATCTATCAAAGTCAAGATTTGGTCGGTTAGTTGAAGATCAAGAGTGATGTGGAGAGTTGACATACGAATGGAGAAATCTAGGCTTGAACCACAATTTGGAGAAAGCATTGTGCCAAGCTCCTTGTCAAACATCAACCTCTCTCTGTCTTCGATTTGGAGAAACCCAGACCACGACCTCTCTCCTTTCTTTGAATTGTGATGAACGGACGGTAAAGAGTGATGGGTGGTAGAGATGATCGATTATAGGGAAGAGGAAGAAGAGAGGAAGGAGTTGGTAGAGGAGTGGCCTAGCAGTCTGAGCCGAAGAGGAAGGCAAAGAGAGCTGACTTTGAAGAAGATGAAGAAGGAATCCATGTTAACTATGGCTAATGGATTGGGGACAACATTGCTTCACTTTTTACACTTTCGGAGCGACATTGCTCTTAAAAAAAACTTTCAAGGCAAAATTGAGATTTTCTGACATCTTTAGGGCAAAAATGTACCTTAACCCTTTATAAAATCATTTATCTATACTTGTATAATAGGGTAAATTGAAATAGTTAAATAGTCCATGCCTATAGGTTAGGCTTTATGAAAATAGGCCTAGTAATAAGCTTGAGAATAAGCCTAACCTATTTACTAAATAGGTTAGGCTAAAATTTATATAGGCTAGACATTAAGCTCCTGTTAGGACTTGACCTGTTTCCAATCCTACGCCCAATGTTGTGGAGGCATATAGAATTCTGGTCCTTGTGCCTATGTTAGCTTGATCCGTTAGACAAGCAAAATGAAGTTACCCATTAAATGGGAGCTCATATTTTAAAAAATATACTAAATGCAAATGCAAGAGTTGTTGGAAATAATAAATGGGTGTGTCATAAGGAATAAGTCCTATACTGTGTTGGGATTGTGAGGGTTCAGATAATGAGTTATCATGGACTATTAAATAAGCTAAAGAGGAGGAATGAACTCGCACAATGTTAACCCATGTGAAAACCCAACAATTTCTCCTATATACGAGTTACAAGTAGATTGGGTATATGAGAGACCTATGAAAAAATTCATATCCACTAGAACACATTTTAATGCTTTAATGCTGGATTTTATTATGAAATATGATGTTGGGAGTTACAGATTTATAAAATAATTGTTTTAATTATTTTTATTGCCATTCATTATTTTTAAAATGAATAGGAACGTTTGCTTTATCATTGAATAAATAGGAACGTTTGCTTTATCATTGAATGAATAGGAATGTTTGTGTTTTCATTGTGATAATATATCCAACGTATATATATAAAATGCTGCCAACGTATATAAAATGGTCCAACGTTGGAAACTGCAACATGATGGCAATTAATTTTATGCCCAACGGTAAACATTAATTGTGAAGGCATTCCAATGTATCATTTTCCATTGCCTATACAAGGGGCCTGAATAAGAGGTTCTAAAAATAGTCTAGTCCTTTGAACTCTCAAGCTCCTCTCTTAGCTCCCTCCTCTAAGCATATTCTTATATTTTGCTGAGTTCTATCACCTTCCGGAATTTTACTTACCCTATTTTTATATAGGAATGATTTGTTTAATCCTGAGGAGTGCCGCAACTTCTTTTGCCGGTAGTTGCAGAATAGTTCTTAAGGACAGTGTCCTTGGGCATGACTCGAATCAGTTTTAATTATTTGCAGGTATTATTACTGTTGATTGGACTTGCACATAACTAGGAAGAGCTGGAAGGTCTACCACATTGCGTGACAATTCAGAAGCTACTGTCAACAAGAGTTAATTTATGGAAGGAACCATTTATGTTTTGAATGTAATATCTCAATTCATTTTGTCCCTTAAAATTTTATCAGTTGCACATATTATTAAGGAAGGTTTTCATCAAGTGAAGTGAGTGGTTTTTAATGCAAATAATAAAACGGGGTACTTTAGTAAAATCAACAAATATTTGTTTAAATAACCTATTTTAATTAATTTAAAATAATTTTCTAACTTTTTCACAATGAGAGGGCACTTGAGCGAGTTGCAAGGCGATACACACACTATAAAAAAATTATTTTTGGTGACGACTTTCGTGGCGACAAAAACAGTCGCCACTGAAAGTATACTTTCAGTGGCGACTTATTTTGTCGCCACCAATGAGGATCAGCCACAGTCGTATCAGCAATGACTTGGTGGCGACAAAATGTCGCAACTGAAAACTTTCAGTGGCGACTTTTTGACTTTCATTGGTGACTTTTGTCGCCACTGAAAGTCAAATTTTTTGTAGTGACACCATACACACACATAATGTAAAAAGAAGAAATACTATCTCTAGTCCTAATTTAAAGATCTAGTTGACTCTTTTTAGAGAAGTTATAGAAGTAAAATAAGTTATTTAATCATATCATATGTTGTGTTATATTATATTATATATTAGTTCATAAGTCAAACAAAATAGTTTGAAGAAAAACGATAAATTTTAATACTTTAAAGTAATGTAATTAGTTTTTTTAGGATTCTTCTAAAAAAGTCAACTGACTTTTATAATTAGGACTGAAAGGAGAATAAGGTTACACTTTTTTTTTTTTTTTCATAAAAGAGCACAATGATATTAAGTCCACACAAAAAATGTCTACACAAATATGATTCACTGTATGCGACTTGCCCCCCACTTCTTCTATAGATGCTCTCTTATGTTGTGTTATCACATTGGTAGGGTTATGTTTTCTTTTATTCCTTTGGTTCATTATTCTTGGCTGTTGTAGCTTTTATTATTGGGTAATGTTCAACAATGTGGTATGAAATTGAGATTTATGACAAAAAATATAGTTATATGTAACAATTTATTTAGATAGTCACAGCAAAGTTCAGTTTGAGTAAATTATTAAAATACTATATTTACGGAGCTGTTAGACTTAAAGGTGTTTGGGTGAGAGGCAAAAGTTACTTTAAGTTACTTAACTTTAGAGGTGCAGTAGCTTTGTCAAAATTGAGTGTTTGGATTGTTTTAAAAAGTGACGGAACTTTTTTTTTTTTTAAAATAACTTATAAACATAAGTTACTTCTAGCTACTTAACTCCAGCTCCTTCATTTGAAAAGTACCGTTGGAAATTTTTATGTTCTCTCGTTATAATTGCAAATTATAAGGAGATTTTTTATTTATTTTTATCATTCAAATAAAAGTTTAACACAAATGAATTGTGTTTGTAGCACACTCAGAGACCAACTTATTAGAGGCTTCTCATCCGATTAGAAATGAACAATTAATTATGTGTTTTACTTTTTTTAGTTTTTTTTAAAAAAATTAGTAGTGATCAATGTTGAAAGAGTTATCTCACTTCAAATATTACATAACTATCAAATTTCAAATACATGAAAAAACAAAAAACTTTCAAAAAATTCTTTATAAGTTACTTTTTAACTTATTATCCAACAAGCTTCCACTAAAAAAAAAGTAACTTATGTTACTTTTACTCTAAAGATAAGTTACTTCTATTAAATAACTTTTTTCTGAAGTTACTTATGATAAATTACTTAGCATCATAAATTAATTTTAACATAACAATAAGTTAAAAAGTACTTTTCATATATTAAGTAAAAAAGAATTCTCAAATTGTCACCAAGATAAATTTAGAAGCAGTTTGTTTAAGTTTTTTTAAATTATTTTAATTAAACTAATTTTTTTTTGGTTTTTATTCCCTGTTTAAGCTTTTTTTTTTTTGAAAATAATCGCTTTTAGAAAAAATTAGTTTGCTTTCATTTTATCATTTCGTTACCTACTTGGTTTAAATGTTGATAATCACTTTCTTAAAATCTATTTTTATCTCATTTATTATTGTTTAAGTATTTTATGATTTCAGATAAACAACCTTAGCTCTTTTAAATAATTTGAAAGTAATTTTTTTTAAAAGATTAAACATATAACTTCCTAATAAAAATACTGGTTGTCATCAAAGTAAGACATATTATTGTGTAATGTTATCAAAGATAACGTAAATGCTGGTTTTCCACATGTCAAATAATGGATAAACATTTTGTATCAATTAATTCTTGTGCATGTTGTTAATGTTTGTATTATACTTGAACTATTAATTACATTGGCTATGGAATTAAACTTGCTTATGTAGATTTATCCAAGTTAAAGAGAAGAAGAGTTGAACAATGAAGAAAAATTTTATAGTGTACTGTTATGTTTGATAACATACAAAATTAATTTTGACATTATCAAATAATAAAGAGAAAGTTTGTGTAATATTAGTTATTATTTATGTTATCAATATTTATATCATAATTATATTAATTTAGATAAGGAATTAAACTTGATTAAGTAAATTTTGGGAGAAGTAGTCTTGTTTAAAGAATGGAATGAAAAGGAAGTCTTTGAATAAGAGCTCAAGAATATTTATTCGTTATGTTCTTAGACTCAGATATTTATATTTGCTATAAAAGATAGAGTAATTAAGATGATGAGTTGTTCAAGTGTTAAAAGTGTTTTTGATATATATAATAATAATAATAATAATAATAATAATAATAATAATAATAATAATAATAATAATAATAATAATATTTTCGAATATTCCCATGATGTAACGAGTCAATAATTCGGTCGAAATTCTTCTAGCTAGAGGCTTTCTCTTTCTCTTGTGAAAATTGTAAATGCTTATTAATAATTGGGTTAAAGGACTATTTTGCCCAAGAAGCTAACAGGGTGAGACAATTTTGCCCTAAATTTTTTTGAATCATATCAATTTTGTCTTGACAATTATTTCATTTAAACTTGACCATTAGTTGATCAAGTATAATGAGATAACATTCTACATGCTATCAACATATTTTTGTTAATGTACAAATTTGTTTGAAAGTTTTCACTTAGAAGTAAAGCTACCCTAGAAATTTCAAAATCTTAACAATGTCATCCTAACAGTTTATCTAGGTTTACTTATATTATAAGTTGGCTAAATATGTTGAGCTGGCAACATAAACAACATTGAAGAAGAAGTTACATAAGGATGACGAGCTAATGTTTTCTAAAGAGGAATGTTGGAATATGCATAGTCCACCCTTAGTGGATTAGGGACTATTATATAAATATGAGAAATATATGGGTTCAAAAGAAGAATATTAATATTATTATTTAAAATTCAAAATTCAAATACTTTTCCTATGTTTTATTGGGAAGAGATTTGGATTATGAAGTTACGTCTTTTACATTTTACCGTAAGAAACACAATCCTCTGGACATCTCTTCCTTCTCCTCTCCGGTGCATCTCCTGTATACATGATCAGAGTCCATATACTCAACGAATCAACTGGATTCCAGGTACACCCGAATTCTTACATGGTATCAGAGAGAGTGTTTTTCTTGGATTTATTTTCTGAACATTTGGATTGCCATGAGTATGATGCACAGTCTACCATTAACATGAAATAATGATCTTGAGAGTATGTTTTGGCTTCCTCATGTCTTCTATGCATATGTTTCTGGTTCATGCATTGCGAGTATGCATATTAATTTCTCCAATTTTGAAATTATTCGAAATACTGTGCATATGTTTACGTATAATTCTGGAAATTTTTTCTTTTCGGTTCATACATAGTTTGTATAGTGTTGGGAAATCCTTATTTAGGCATTGAAATAGAACCCATGCCTTAGATCATTTGAAAACAATGAGGAAACGAATAAATCGAACCCACAATAACACGTTACAGTTTTTTGGAAAGTTATCATGCATGAATCGCAAAAATGCAAACGGCGGTTCTTCTTTTCGATATTGGGTCGCTTAAAAATAGAGGTTTTAGGCCATGAAATTAGTACCATTAAATAGATTTCAAAAAAACGAAGATAACGATACCAAGAACGCACAAAACAGACACTGTACGAGGGAGAAACAGAGGAGAGAAGTTTTTGGGTCAACAGACCCAACCCGCGATCAACCGGGTCGGGCGCGTGACTCGGCTGAAGGTTGAAGACAACCTCCAGTCCCTAAACGACGCTGTTTCGGCGTGACCCAAAAAAAAGGATGCAGGGCGGGTTGGTGAGAGAGTGGGTTAGCCTGACTCGAATCCGAAACAAAAAAAGGGTTGGGCGAATGGGCTTAAAAAAAAATACTGGGCCTATTTTTTTTATTGGGCTGCCACAAATGATATATTTTATTTTTCTGGAATTAATTCTTCTTCGGGTCCTAGAAGGGGCATTTTAGCTCTAATTGAGATGTGGTTTGTTTCTAAAAGTCCCTAAATTCAATATCTTTATTGTGATATATACTTTTTTTTGTATATTTTGGAGAAAAATAAGATATTTTTGAAGATTTTTAGTGCTATCCTTCTTGATTTTTATGAGTTTAAAAATTCTAAAATATTTGCATTAATTCATAATTATTTTTTTGACATAATTATGAACCTAGAGAGTTCTAGAAGCACTAAAACAAAAGATTTAATCTTTTGGATGATAAATTGTGTTGAAAAACACATTTCCTTAGTATGAACTACTCTATTGTTTTGTGAAGAAACAAAACTATTTTTTTGAAGTAAATGAAATAGGGATTTGCTCATTTAAGATTGAGTCATAAGAAATAACCTAGAGGGAAACAAACCTAAAGAG
>JBAGKO010006043.1:0-11873 GCA_037177275.1 Acacia concinna | reverse complement strand
TGCATCACCTTGTACTAAGTGGATATCACTCATGTAAACTTACTTAAGTGATTTCCCTTTAGTTTTTCATTCTCAAGCCTTTTTTTTGCAATATCAACCTAAGTTTAGTAATCATCAAAACATAGGATCTAACATATTCATTATGTGAAATGAAGTTGAAGTGAAAGTGCTAGAATGATAAATCACTGTAGTGACACTGGAAGTGATGTGTACTGATCACTGCTGTCATCACTAGAGTGATATGAAAGTGATGAACAATTCTAACATCATTGTAGTGACACTAGAAGTGATGTGTATGATAAGTGGCATCATCACTAGAGTGATATGAAAGTGATGAACAATTCTAACATCATTGTAGTGACACTGAAAGTGATGTGTATGATAAGTGGCATCATCACTAGAGTGATATGAAAGTGATGAACAATTCTAACATCACTGGAGTGGCACTGTAAGTGATATGTACTAATCATTCTCAACATCACTGGAGTGATATGAAAGTGATGGAAAAATTTATGATCACTCAAGTGGCACTGGAAGTGATTTGAATTGATCACTCTCAACATCACTGAAGTGCTTTGAAAGTGATGAGAAATTTAGAATCACTCGAGTGGCACTAGAAGTGATTTGTACTGATCACTCTTAACATCACTCAAGTGATATGAAAGTGATGGATAAATTTATGATCACTCGAGTGGCACTGGAAGTGATTTGTATTGATTACTCAACATCACTCGACTGCTTTAAAAGTGATGAAAAATTTTCTCATCACTCCAATGGCACTTGAAGTGAACCTGAAGATCACTCGAGTGATCCTAAGAATTACTTCTTCTTTCTTGCAAGTGATGTTCAAGTGATTTTGAGAAGAAAAGGTTTTGCAATTCACTTTGAATCACTTCATGAACATTTTGCTTTTATAAAAACATAGTAATCTATAACTGTTACTTAAACTTATCTTTGATCAAGATTGGAGAAATCCTGTTTGAAACTATCACTCGAGTGATTATCCTAAAAGAACTTAAAATCCTTTGCAAAGCTTCTTGATCTCTGATATATCTTTGCCTATGTCTTTTGTTATCAACAAAACAAGGGTTCCAACAAAGGAAAGGAAAGAAGGAAGAGTAAGGTGAAATCAAAAGGATTAATGTAAGTTCAATCACAAACCCTCCATTTTCATCTTCATTCTTGACCCCTATTCATTTTTAATGGTTTAATCCTTCTTGAAACCATGTGTACCAAGACAAAAATCAGGAGGAATAGGGTACTTTGGGTTTGATTAGAGAGAGAAAGGGAAGAACTCAAGAGGTAATCTTCACAAACTTGAATCTTTGGTTGATTATAGTTACTTGTTGGTGGTTAAGTTATTTATGGTGGTTATTGTTGTTGCTTTGATGTTGTGGGCTGCTTATGGTGATTGGGAAGTATGAATCCTATGGGGGAGGTGCTGCCCAAAGTTCTATTGATCATTTGGACTATGAATTAAATGGTTTAGACAAGTAAATAAGGGTGTAGGAAGGGTGTTGTGATAAATGGAACCTTGAATCCAATTTTTGTAAATTTTGCCCTGTTTAGGTTTGGCTCTGTTCTGAGGTGTTAGAGCTGGATTTTGGCTCATTTTATGCTTCCAATATGTTTAAAATGGAATTTTGTGTAAAGTAAAGGTAGGAACAAGAATTTGAAGCATGAAACCTAGGAAATGACTATTTTGTCAAAAAATGTGCCCATTTTGGTTTGGCCTGGAATAGGAGGAAGGAGTGTGAATTTGGAAATTTTGAGCTCAGAAATGGATTCAAAATGTGAAATTGTGTAGGGGTAGACTAGGCCATGATTTTTGGAATAATGTAATTATATCTGGTATAAAAGAGAAGAGACCGAACCCTAATGGTAGTTTGGTAATTAGGTGAATTTGATATGACTAGTTGGTTTTAAACCTTTGAAAGCATAATAGCTCATTATCATAAATTTGGATTTGTAGGAATTAATAATGGCTCAGGTAGGGACGAAGAGCTGGTAGAGAACTCAGACCGGAAAAAGGGGACTTCAAGTAGTAACTCTATTTTTTATAAATTATATGACTGTTTATATGCATTGGTTGACATGTTATGTGATATGCAAAGCTATGGTCTGGGATCCTCCAGTTGAGGTGTTGAGATGAATTATACCTAGCATCTGAAGTGCTGGGATGCAACATTCTATGATATACATGTGAAGTGCATTGTACCTAGCTGTGATAGCTAGGGTGCTGAGACAAGATCATAATATTACCTGACCTTTTAATTGGTTAGTCCACAAACAGGCATACACCTGATACTAGGTGGGCATGATGTGGCATATTTATATATATATTTGTTGCATTATATGGTGCATTGCAAGTTTATCTGTCACATTTTCTATGATTGATTGTATGTTACTATTGAGATTCATTAAATCTCCCCCTTTCCATCAAACGTAATTTACTCAGCTAGAGAAAGCAGTTCCCGTGTCAAAGATGTTGCAACCAGATATTGAAGGTCCAGACCCAGTGCACAAGGAAGACTTTTGTTTTAGACTCGACTAGTTATATATATATTGACGTGGTTTAAATGTATAGATACTCTTGTAGAAAACCATGTATTCACCCAAGCTTGTATTAATATATTAGTATAGTTTTCTACTATTTCTTGCTTATTATTAAATTATGCTCAATTTCCTAATGAGTGTAAGATTAGGAAGAGGGGTTTGCATCCAATAGCCACAGGTCTTCCCATACCCTAGTATTTCTTCCACTGTCTATACTTGCAAGAATATTGCCTTCTGACACTTTTCTGCCCTCTAAGATGCTGGACCATATCCTTGAAGATCTATATCCTTTTCTTGCTTCAAAGAAGTTAACCTCGGTGAAGTATTTGGCTTTGAGAATTTTCACCCACATTTGATTTGGTTCCTCATGACCTACTTTTGATAAGAAATTATGTTGCCATCCTTGGATTATTTTTGTCAGCTTGTCCAGAACAAAGTTGAGCACTTGTAATTTAGATCTTCCCTAAGTGACAGGTAAGCCCAAATAATTTGCTGGTATGTCGATAGAATAAACCTGAGCTACTACGATGTCCCATGTTTTGTGGTAGAAATAATGGTAAAGCCATATACGCCCAGAGCTTTAGTTTCGCCTAACTTTAGCATAACCTTTTTGACTTCATCACCTATTATTCCAACCATAAATGTTCTATAGTCTGCCTTTGTTATCACTTCATCCATACATCTTAATACTTAGAGAAATCATGGCCTTGTCTTGTAGAGAATATTTTTCCATAAAATGTTGAGAAGCTTTCTCCAATATGTTCTTCTTTCTCTAGCCACACCCCCGCTCATTCATCAGCCTAATAATGTTGTTTTTGCATCTCCTTCTTATTGTTGCATTATTGATAAAAAATTTAATTTATGTCTCCATCCATAAGCACAAATCACTCGTTCGTAGATGCCCACACACAAAATTAATTAACTTACATTATAAATATATTCTAATTTTTATTTTTCATATACTTGAGTTAGATAAATAATTTGTAAACATTAAGAAATTAGCTAAATTAATTGTTTGTAAAAATAATTATATGTTGTTTTCTCTAAAGTACCACCTCTTTAAATCATTTGCATTAGATACTACTTCCCTTTAATATATGCAATTAATAAGAATAATTCAAAAAAAGTAAACATCTAGAGGAAAAAATGAATTGGGATCTTATATTTGTGATCAAATGAAACCCTAAACCAAAGAACATTGAGTTTGGGTTCTCTTGTAACATCTTGGAATTTTTGTAGGCTAAAAAAGGGCATTTTAGTCCAAAATAGTGTTTTTGGAGTAGACCGAGTGTCGTACCTTAATATTTTACAAGGTCTATATGAGGTATTTTGGATGAGAAGAGGCCTTAGTCTATATAGGATTGAAATATCTCATCACAATTGAAGTGAAATCCAAGAAGGACCTCTATGTAAAGAGAAAAAATTCTATAAAGTTTTAGGTCAAAATGCAGACAGGTCTGAAAGCACCAAAAATTCCTATAAAATCCCAAAAAAAAGTATAGGGTATCCGACACATTATGGCATAATCAAAATGATGTTTTGAGGTCTGAGGAGTTTTTATGAATTTTTGAATATTTTCATAATTTTTTGCTGGACTGGGTTGTTGGCTAAAAATTGATATTATCATATATATTTATAGGGACCTCAATGTTTTGGATTAAGATTTGGAAAAATTAGTACAATATTTTAGGGAATTTATGATGCATTAAAACCAGTTATGTAAGCAAAAGCCCTTAAAAATCAGTAAATCGCCAGTAAAAAGGGTTTTTAAGGAAAACTTTATTCTAGGAATTCTAGACATCCAAAATTCTAAAATTTTAATAGTAGTCTCCTAGAATTTTTAGAGAATTTTGGTGATTTTTTTTGGAATTTTTGGACAAACACAGAATTTTTTGAAATTTTTTGGTTTTCGAGTCGATTTGGAGGAAGTTATTGGATGAAATTAGGCCAGCTATGCTTGGGGAGGAAGGCAGCTTGATCACAAGGAAATTATGAAGAATTGTGTAGAAGGACACTTGCCAAAAAAGTAAAAAGGGTTTTTGGGAAAATTACACCTAAAGACAAAAATATTTGCACTTTAACCCCTCTACACCAACTATAAATACCCCATCCCCCTTGCCTCTCCAAAACGTGCTCCCCCTCTTCCAAGAAGAGATCCCACCCTATTAAAGTAAGCCTCTTTTGAGAGCAAGTTCGAGTGTTCCCAACCCAATCTTTGATCCAAGTAAGTTTTGGTTCCCTCCCTTTTTTGAATTCCTTTATTTTCCAGCACTTTTTAGAGTAGTTCTAAGGGGAGGTTCCATCCAATTGAGACAACTTAGATAGTGAATCTAAGGGGAGATTCTATCCAACTATCTCGACCACAATAGCCTTCAAAGGGGAAGTGCTACCCAATTTTTTAGGACTAAGATATCATTTTCTAGGGAAAGATGTTGTTCGATTCTCCCGAACTGAGTCAGGATTTGTAAGGAGGAGATGCTACCCAATTGTCAAGTCTAGGTAGTCTAGTGGGCGCATCTAAAGGGAGATACTGCCCAACTACCCTAGCCTAGGTTGTAGGGACGGCCTAGTAATAGGGGCCTTGACCCCTATTCATTTTTAATGGCTTAATCCTTCTTGAAACCATGTGTACCAAGACAAAAATCAGGAGGAATAGGGTACTTTGGGTTTGATTAGAGAGAGAAAGGGAAGAACTCAAGAGGTAATCTTCACAAACTTGAATCTTTGGTTGATTATAGTTACTTGTTGGTGGTTAAGTTATTTATGGTGGTTATTGTTGTTGCTTTGATGTTTTGGGCTGCTTATGGTGATTGGGAAGTATGAATCCTATGGGGGAGGTGCTGTCCAAAGTTCTATTGATCATTTGGACTATGAATTAAATGGTTTAGACAAGTAAATAAGGGCGTAGGAAGGGTGTTGTGATGAATGGAACCTTGAATCCAATTTTTGTAAATTTTGCCCTGTTTAGGTTTGGCTCTGTTCTGAGGTGTTAGAGCTCGAAGGGCTATACATGGTAGACAACAGAGTGGTACATGTAGGGGAATGATACAGTTCAGGTAGGGGATGGATACAGTCTAGGTAATAGGAGACCAAGTCCCTAAGGGAATAAGAGGGGAAGAGCTCTAATATACTAATAGAGGCATATAGTAATGCCTTACACTATGGTCTGTGTAGGCATTATAGAGCAGCAGACCAGTAATGCCAGAAGACAACCATGGCTATGTGATAGAGGTAAAGTCATGTGCATGCTCCCTATACACGGTAAGTGCTGAGAGAGATGGCACTTAAGGAGTAGTATGAGCATTGCATACAATATGACATGCATTACATTATAATGTTATTGGTTATGATTTTGCTACTGAGGTTTCCTAAGAAACCTTACCCTTTCTACAATACAGGTGAAAGCTCTACAGGAGGCAAATGAAGGGAAATAGTTTAGATATAGATGTGTATGCTTCCTAATTTCTAGCATGTATATATAGTACGGTCAATGAATATTCTAGATTATGGTCTGTATTCCTTTGTGCATTAATGAAAAGTTGTTCAACATTTTTGTATGTTGCAAAACATTTCCTCTCCATTTTCTGACATATAAACATAACAAGTGGTTCAAAAGGCCACATTGAGATATGATAAATAGCTTAAAAAGTGAATGTGACAATTTAGTATCAAAGCAAAGGTTATGGTGAGCCTATTGCTATGCTATTTGCATGCTTTTCCTGATTGTCTGTCTTGTCTGCTCGTGTCAGTTTGTATGAATAGTTGAGGTGTAACTAAATGATATGAATATGCTGCATGCTAGTAAATGTTGCTTATATATATGTGAGGTTTATATGTTACTTATGCTATGTGCCTAAAGTTTTGTTTTTGTTATAGAAAGTTAGCATAGCAAAACCAAGACGAGCTACAAGAGCAAGGGAGGAACTGGGTGGGATCCCTGAAGCTCCCGTTTACCTGCTACATGCAATTATGCATTTTTGGGTGAGCAACAAGCAATGTTGAATGAAATAAGAGCTGCTCAAGCTCGTTAGGAATAGGAAAGAGATTGGTCAATAGCAATAGCAGCAGCAGCAACTATGGAGCAGGTAAGATAGGCAGTAATAGGTGAGGTGAGAGAGCCTCCACGGCCTATTCCACACCACCCCAGCTGGAGGCAGAAATGCCAGAAGGGTGAGTTGATGACCCAGAAACTACCTAGATGTAGGTAGAAAAATTATGTAAGAAAAATCCTCCTATCTTTGAGAGTGTTTTTGACTTGTAGATAGCGGAGGACTAGGTCACTCAGCTGGAGAAGATCTTCAAGGTGATGGGTTGCCCTTCTAAGCAGAAGGCTCATTTAGCAGTCTACAAGCTAGAAAAAGAGGCAGACTAATGGTGGAAGAACACTGAGATGGTGTTGTAGGCACAAACACTTTGATTACCTGGGAGTTGTTCTTAGAAAGATTTTACCAAAAGTATTTCCCTCAGTCTATGAGGGATGAGAAGGAGGAAAAATTTTGATGTTACAACAGGTAGAGGATGAGTCTTTTGACAGTTATCTCGCTAGGTATGTCACTCTCTTTTAGTATTCCATATACTTATAGTATCGTAATGATGAAAGGTGGTTTACCGATAAGATGATCAAATAGCTTAATTCAGCCCTAAGAGAGAGAGTAGCTCCTCACTAGCTAGAAAGGTTTAACGAGGAAGTAGAGGTCTACCGAATCATTGAGAGCCATTTGAATCATCAGACATTGACAAGCGTAGCCTCTAAAGACAGGGAGTGAGTCCTTATAGCTAATATGGCCAGCGGCAATTGGGACATCTGTAAGAACTATGAATGTGAACAAGAAAAGGTAGGAAAGCAATTACAGTGGAGGAGGAAAATAAGGAGGCATGACAAAGGATAGAGGAATAGACTCTAGTAGGCCCAGTAAGAGATGTGATATATGTGACAATAATCACAAAGGGAGGCCATGTTTGATGGGTCCTTATGTGTTCTTCAGATGCGGCAAGTCGGGACATTACATTTGGGAGTGTCCATAGAGCACTAACATTCGAGACCCCCACGCATAGGAAAAAATGTATGCCCTAGCACAGGATGAGGCTTGTAAGACGCCTGAGTGGACAAGGAGAGAGTGTAATTACCTTGTACAATTTTGATAACTCAGGCGCCAAGCTTTTTGTGTTTGATATGTGAATGTGTGCGCAATTGTATCTCACTATTAATGCCTTGCTATGTAATGTTTGCTTCCACTAATGCCAAAGGTTGCACCGCTAGAGTATGTTGAAATGTATTGTCTAGTACGCACATTGTCGCACTAAGTTAGACATAATTACATGCCTTTTCATGATAATTATGCCTGAACTGGGTATCTTCGAATGCCATACTCCTCAATAGTAAGAGTAGATGTAACATCCCAAAAATTTTTAAGTCCTAGATAGAGGATTTTGGGTAGACCAAGGGTCGTACCCTGATATTTTTTGAAGCATAGATGAGGTATTTGGGATGAATAAAGGGCCATAATTAATAGAGGAGAGAGAGATCTCCTGACTTTTGAAGTGAAGTTTGGGGAAGGACATATGTGCAAAGGGTAAAAATTCGGCAAAGTTAGAGGCTGAATTTTGGATAGGTCCAAAAGTCTTTAAAATTCCTATAAACTACTAGAAATTATTTTAGAACATCCACAACATCATGGGGTAGTCATAATGATTTTTAGAGGCCATATAAATTGTTGGTGATTTTATGAATATTTTATTAATTTTTGGCCGAACTGGGTTTTTGGCTAGAAATTAATTATAGCATATATTTAGAGGCCTCATTGTTATGGACTGGGATTGGGGAACATCAGTATAATATTTTAGAGGATTTTTAAAGTTATTTGGAGGTTGAGAAGAAGTCCAGAGGAATTATGGAAAATTGTGGAATATCAGTTTATCGCATGTATAAGGGACTTCTTTGGAGAAAAATTAGTTTTTAGAGTTCCAGACATCAAAAAATTATGAAATTTTTATGGTATCCTTATGAGATATTTTCGGGTAAATTTTGGAAAATTTTAGATGTAAAATGAATTTTCTGGAATTTTCAAATTATTACGGTAGTACAGGAGAAACTGTAGCAGTATACTGAGTTGGGTGGGCCCTACAGGTCCACATGCCCCATGCGCCTGCCCTTGCTTGAAGAAAAATCTAAGGAGATGTCTAGAATGGTGAGGTGGCGCATGGAGTCAAAGGAGGTGCATTAAAATATTTTTTTTATGTTCTTGAAAATTACAAGAGTGCCATTGAACTTGGTTATAAATAGAGCTCAACCCCCCCCCCACGTTTTAGACACATAAGAGAGACTCTTGGGGAGGTTCTGGCTAACTAAAAACTCAACCTTCAAGTCCAGAATTTCAAGGAGATTTCAACTACACCAACTGAGCAAGCAATCAGGATATGTTCTAGCCTGTATTTCCTTTCATTCTTCTCTTTTTCTCCATGGTTTCTGAGGCATTTCTAAGGGGGAATGCTATCCATGGATTCGGTCAAACAAGGGGAGGGAGAGTTTAGAGTTGTGTGAGGTCTATAAGGGCTAGAAAAGGCTAGTAGTTAGTGTATAAGATTGATTAAGGCTGGGTTCCTTCTTTGTAT
Source organism: Acacia concinna (assembly GCA_037177275.1). Taxonomy (NCBI): domain Eukaryota; kingdom Viridiplantae; phylum Streptophyta; class Magnoliopsida; order Fabales; family Fabaceae; genus Acacia; species Acacia concinna. The sequence goes on along the minus strand of JBAGKO010006043.1, from coordinate 2,705 downwards.
TAGAGGAGGGAGTTTCGGCCATGAACCCTAGGAAGAGATGTAGTTTGATTTTCATTGGTTTGATGGTTCCAATGTGTCCAGAGTAGTGTTTTACCTAAGGAAAGGTTGAAAGAACACGTGTGGAACGCTGAACTAATGAAATCACCAAGGACCCCAAGAAAGGGGAGTGTTTCGGCCTAAGGGGGAAGGATAGGGGGAGTGTGGTTTTGATGTAATGAACGTCACATATGAATTCAGAGGCCGAAATTGTGCAGGATAAGCCTATGAAATCAATTAAAGGATAATGGTAGTTCAGAACCCAAGTTTAAGAGAGAAGGGGTTCTAGGCAAGTAACAGTAGCATATATGGATGCCTAATGGTTGTGTTATGTTTAGGCATTGTAGAGACGTTATTCAATATCTCAAGGAGCAAAGGAAAGCACCTGCATCACCTCGAGTAATCGGTAGCTAGAACTTCTAACCTTAACCCTTAAATGTTTTGCTTGTCTGCTTTGTGTTGTTGCTTGTTTTACTATGTTGTGGTTGAGCAGGCATGTATGTGATGTATGAGATATATGACTCTGTATTTATATGCCTTGGCTATGTGATAGAGATAGAGAGTCATGTGCATGCTCCCTATACACAGTGAGTGCCAAGAGAGAGGGCACTAGATGAGTAAGTACAAGCATATCATATTGCATGACTTGCATTACATGATGCTGTTATTGGTTATGGTTCTGCTACTAAGGTTTCCCCAGAAACCTTACCCTTTCCACAATATAGGTGAAGGTACCTTAGGAAGCAAGGAGAGAAGATAGATAGAGATTGTTTATTGTGCTTCCCTAAGTTATTTTGGATGAATTTAATATGATGTATGTACTAGATACAAGATTTCTGGATAATGTATTTATGTTATTGTTATCGATGATGTAATATGAGGAATGCCTTTACCTTAGCCGTTATGTTGTCCGAGTGACATTAGAATCATGTGAAAAGGGAAAAATGGCATAGCAATTTAATATGGTTAAATTGGCACTGTAATTTTTGCTATCTTAGGCTTAAAATTGGGTTGGCCATATTTTAAGCAAATGATGGTATCTAGCCACAGGCCTTTGCATGCTAATAGAGGGTATTTTTAACTGAAAATGGAGTGGTAGATCATGTCATTTGGAGTTTTGTAGAAAAAGTTATGCCTTCCCAAAGTTAGGCCAAAAATATTGGAAAATTGAAAAATGACCAAATGAATAGTGCCAAAATGACCATATGAACAGTGTAACTTTAAGGGGCTGCACACGTACGATGCTATGCTATTAGTGTATGAGATTATTTTTCCCTTATAGAGGAATGAAAGAGCTTTCCAATGAGCTTGAAATCACGTCATTTCGAGTTTTCTAGAATTAGTTAAGATTTTCCAAAGTTGGTTGAAATTAAGGGCCGGGTAAATAGTAACCCGAGAAGGGAGAAACTTTTTCCCTTATTTTCCCAACTTGAAGTCATAACTAGTGATTCCAATAGCTCTAATGTGATGAGGTGTGACCGTAGATCCCTGATATTTCCTTCTCGAGAGAGAGTTAGTCCCTAGCGCCGAGGTACAACTGAACCTTGTGATAGAGGCTTAAGTAGTGAGGTACTTGAGACAAGGTTGAGAGGATCCCTGTAGTCAGTGAGTTCTGGAAGTCGTTCTAAGAAAAAGATCAATGGAGTGCCACCAGAGAGAGAATTGGATTGGACCATTGATCTAGTATCAGGAGCGTAGTAGGTCTTGAAAGATCTTTATAGAATGGCTCCCAATGAGGTGGTTGAGCCAAAGGATAGATAGAGGAGCTAGTAGAAAAAGGTTTAGCAAACCCAGATGGGTGCTTTGGTACTGTGTATGAGGAAAAAAATCACAGCTTTAGGCTGTGTATAGACTTCTGTAGACTGAGCAGAGTTAAGGTAAAGAATGGGATTCCCATAGATACCACTGTTATAGATGTATATGAGTCAAGTTGAGAGGCTCTTTATTATGATATGACCTCTTAGTTTGGAAGGTGATCCTCTACATTAGAGTTGACATTGCTCAAGAGAGAGTGAGCTTTCCTCTGAAGAGAAAAGAAAGGAAAAGCAATTGAGCCAAGACACGTAGAGTGATCTTACCCTAATAAGAAGGATGGTAGCAAAGATTAGTTCAAGAAGGGTTGTACCTTACACTTAGTAAGGTAAGAGGAAAGAGTAAGACCTCTCCCTGTTTGATCTTTGATCAATGAGAGACCATGGGAATAGTAGTATAAGTTTGAGAATGGGACCCTGTAATGACGAAAAGGTTGAGTGAGATCCATAAGACAATAAGGTGATCAGTAGTTAGTCTTGGGGAATTATTTGTATAGTTGACAACTAAGTGGTAGACATAGTACTCCTCAACTCAGTTTGATGGTCTAAGGTAGCCAGAGAGGGAACATGGCTCGAGAAAGTGGCTAAGGTCATAGAGGATACTGAAGAGGCTTACAGTTAAGTGCAGTTAACTCTTCGAGGCTGGTTTGCTAATTAGCACAGTTAGCTCCCCAAGGAATGTCTACAGTTGAGTGTAGTTAGCTTTGGGGTCATTGATATGACACAATATTTATATGGTTTTATGGGGTATTTTACATATTAATGGCATACATTTACTATAAAATTGCATGATATTTGTATTATGTGGATTAAATGTCACAATATTGCATTTTGATGAATAATGGGCAATAATTGGCT
>JBAGKO010006025.1:0-11874 GCA_037177275.1 Acacia concinna | reverse complement strand
GGAAAAAAAATAACTTTGATGGACAGACCTAATCAAAAACCAAAACACTTGATATTTCTTCTTCTAACAGGAAACCATAAAAATAAAAGGCCTATTTAGTTTCATATGCCAAATCATCAATCAAACTTAAGATACTCAATCTGATTTTTATACACACACCAGCAGATTATTCCTAAAATAAAAATCTGATGCTGCACTTATATATAAAACAGAACCTTATTCAATCCTAATAGCCCACTGATCTGAAAATGTGCAGCAGTTGGTAATTATATATTAATATGTGGACACTTCTCTTCTATTCCAGACAAACCAGAAGCTAACGCTATATACATATAAATATGAAGATAACGGCTTTCGGTTCAGACAGACACGTTCTCGGTTTTCATACAGACCAGCACATCATAATCATCCTAATCAATTACTCAGAGATTCGGCATTCACCCAACAGCAGAAACTAACAACACATATATGTATATTAGGCAACCGCACAACACTTATCACGGATTCAAATGGGTTATTGACATATTTATCTTTCTTTGCATTCGATTTTCAGAGAACTGTGAAGGAGAATGTCCCAAAATAATACACCATATTCGGTAACTACTACACACAGCGATCAGACCACGTGCAACAACGATTATGAGGTTCATTCTACCTTTTGCTACTTTTATGAACCCTTAATCACTAACTTTCTATTTCCGAACAAGAACCCATCGTTTCTGTCAAACTGAAACAGAAGCAAATAGAGATTAAGAATGGGAATATCCAAGAAGCTCACCTTAATCGGATTCTAAAGTTGCATGTGAGGGAGGAGTTTTCCTTCTTCGATTAATCCTCCGTTCCTTCTTGCGATCGCTGCACTCTGCCCTCTGCCTCTGCCTCTGCCTCGCCTCAAAACCGAATGGAAATGGTGAGGAAGAGTGTGTGTTCGGTTTAGTAAAGGGGAAGGGGGAAAAACGTGAATAATGGGTATTTTACCCTTCAAGATTTTAGGTTTTCAATTTGGTCCTTTTTCTTCAATACTAAAGACTAAATCATATCTAGAAAATTTTTCTTATCACATTATAAAAGATTCCTTCCTTATTTAACTTCTTTTATTCATAAGAAAATTTTCCTAGAAATATTAAACCAAACGATAACTTCTAACTATTTTTCTTGAATTATTTCAAGAAATTTGGCCTTTAATTCCTAAAACAGCTTTTAAATTGTTTGGGAAATCAAACATTTCCATGATTTTCTAAATCCCAAAATAAGATTATACAATGATTTTTCCTTCATCTTTGACTAATCTTTAAATAATTAATTTCCTTTGAGAAAATCTTGCCTAAAATCAGGATTTTGACTAATTATTTTTTTTAGGCCATTCAACTTAACAATTTATCTAAATATTTCCCCTCATTATTTAATAATTAATTCCTCAAAATTTGGGATATTACATATGAGATTAACTCAAGCAAAAAATCCTTCTCTAATATTATTAAGTCTATTTTATCATAAGAAACTTCACAATGACTTGCTTTTTGTAGATTTTACCACAGACAAATCCTTTTCCATTATCAATTAAGTAATTAGTATACATGCAATGACAGCCACTTTCCCGGCATTTTATGTTTGTTAGATGAATAGAGAGAGAGGAAGATAATATAATATTCTGAATGAAGAATCACATTGAAGTACAAGAGAAAAATACTTTGAATATTATTGATTCTTAAGAATAGAGATTACAATGAGGCCTTTATATATGCAATAATAGACTAACTCTAATCTAAGAAACTAATATCATCAAATCTAATCAAATCAAATCATAATGATAGAATATTATATTAAATCCTAATATATTAAGAAATAAATCTCAATCATAATAATATGAATTATTTTCCTAATTTTAAAACTTTCTATTCTTAACACTCCCCTTTAAGCTGGAAGCAACTTGGATCTTGGATGTGAGAGTAAGCGATCACCAATAATCTTCTTCTTCTTCTTCAAACCCATCTCTAATACCATGTTAGATGAATAGAGAGAGAGAGAGGAAGAGAACAGAATAATCTGAATGAAGAATCAATAATATTCAGAGTATTTTTCTATTGTACTTCAATGTGATTCTTCATTCAGAATATTCTATTCTCTTCCTCTCTCTCTCTCTCTCTATATTCATCTAACAATGTTATTCAGTATTTGATAACAACATTGCAAAATTGTTATAATCCTTGAGCATTGAGGTAATTTATGCTCTTATGTATATTGCTTTTACTTTTTTTTGTTTTTTTGTTTTTGGCCTGGGGGAGATAGAGAGATAATGTGATTGTGTACAAGTTTCATGTATATCTCTTCATTACAATCATCTATTTATTTATTCCTTTTGTTTGCTCTATTTCTCTCTGATAGAGCCAGTGACTCCGAAAGATTTGGACATAATTTTCTAGGACCTACGGCAGACAATCTAGGAATGGAAGTGATATAGAGAAAACTAAAACGAGTTCAGTCTTTTAGAAATATAGTGAGGATCGGCAGAGTTCTGACCTCTTGAAGGTCCAAAGCTTTCTGTGTTGTGTGTCTTTTGTTTTGTTTCTTGTTAATTTGTAATTGTTATTTTGATTGCAGTTTATGTATCTGGAATCAAGAAGGTCATAGGTTTGTCTTAAATCATCATTTTCCTTTTAATTTGATTTAGTTATGCAGCAATATTATAAACACATAGTTATAACATCATAGAGCTACAAAAAAAAAATCAACACATAAAAAATATCAATACCATCATTCTACAACCAAAAAAATATCAAATAATACAAACCATTGTGTTATATATTTTTTTCTACTATACATGTTAGAATATTTTTTAAATGAAGAGATTTGTTTATTTGTTAAGCCGTATCCTATAGATTAAAGGATTTATACGAGGACTTATGTTAGGTGTTCTAACACTAAAAGTCACCAAAATTATTTTTTAAGTGATAGATTGTGTTATACTATTTATAATAAAACCCTACACAATATTAAAGTATAAGTTTTCATATGGCTGTTCATTAATCAACTCCAGTCTGTTTCACATAGACAAAAGACAACTTTAATTTAAACTTAATTAACTCCACCATAAAAGTCAATAAATTTTTAAATTTATGCATATCTAATATATATTATACTTCAACAGAATAAAATCAAAAAATAATAAATAAAGAAAAAATTGTACATTCATATAAAAAAATGTCATATAAATATGACAAAAAAATTTTATCCAGCCGTACATAAATACAGACTAGAGGCGTATATGGAGACAACACAGTCCAAAATATCATCTCAAACAAGAATTACCCCTTCCTACATGAATTTTAAATTCTCAACCAGCCAACGAACTTCACTGTGCATTGAATGAGTTAGGTCAAAAGTGAATAAATGGTACGATCCTTCTTTATAAGAGCAAACGAAATTGCATACCAATAGCCAGAAATACAGAGAGACAGAATTAAAAGAAAGTGAATAGCCACAGAGAGAGTGGTTGTGCGGGGAAGAGAGAGTTGAAGTCATCGTCTTCAGGATGAAGAGAATGAAGAATTGCATCTCCATAGTGCTTCTCATTCTGCTGATCATAACGATGACGACCATGCCAGAGAAGAACAAGGTTGTTTTTGCAGATTCACGGGAAAATGTGGATCACCAGGCCAAACCCTCGAACAACAAGAACCTCAGCTTTGTTTCGGTGGAAGATCATGTGGAGATGACCAGTTTGTTGGGGGATCATGTGGTAGTGTTACTTGCTTTAAATTTCAACAGCAAAGTGTTGCCTTCCCAAAATAGATATAGAGCAGCTGTTCAATGCCCTCCAAAGAGAAGATACTCTAGTTGCCTTCAGCAGCAACAGTTTAATCCCAATCTCCCTCGTTGTAATATTTATAATAGAGATAGGAGGTGCAGGCCCTGACCAGCACCAAGTTGATGATATTGTTAAAATTAAATTATTTTTTTTATGTTGAGTGTACTATATATTGGTACAAAGTTCAGCGGTATTTTTTCTGCTGTTTAGATGTCTTATGTTTTGTGGACAATATCATTTGTGTTTTGTGTTAAATTATCAATGTATGTCATTATTACTTTGTTCCTTCTTACCTAAACCATAACATGTGGTATCAAATCCACATTCAACAGAGACTCACACTTGAGATATGAGAAATGTGTGAAGCGATCGAGCTTCGATCTCTTTGAATATTTGTATTGTGTTTAATTAATCATTTTTCCCCCTAAATATGCACTTATTTATGAATAAGTAAGAGAGAGTAATAATGAGAAAAATGATTAAAGAGAATGTATAGAGAAAAAAAATTATGTGAGGGAATTGATGGAATGAGAGAAAATAAATGGAATATCGAGATTTTAATTAACACGGTTGTATTAAATTAATGGACGGTAATACTAACCGACAAGACTATTTAAAAATGAGAACTTATAAATAAGGAGGAGAAGATAATAGTTTAAGTGACAAATCCATTTCTAACGAAATTCTAATTTCCCCCCAAATTTCCCACTAAATTTGGAATGAGATTCTGTCACAAAATTTTTTATTTTTTTAACTTTCAAAATTTTATTTTTTAAAAAAGTGCGCCACTTGTCCCCTCCTCGCGTTGCCACGTGTCTTCTCCTTTTTAATCATGAAAATGTGCCCCCTCCCCATTCGAACCTAGGACCTCATGCTCCTGCTAGTGCCTTCACGCTTTGGAATGAACATGTGTCAATATTAGGGTTAAGGGGTAAAAATGCCTATAAATTTTTTTTATATGAGCATCTAGCACTATAAACTTTCGTAAGATGTAAAAGGGTTTGAACTTTTAAAAATGGGGCAAAATGCCACAACCGTTAGCTTACCCAAACGGCGTTACTTTTTGAGTTAGTGGGACCCACAACTTTTTTGTATAGGGTTAAGGGGCAAAAAATGCCTATGAACTTTTTTCATATGGGCATCTAGCATCATAAACTTTTGTGGATAGCAAAAGGGCCTACGAACTTGATTATCTATATTAAAAGGTATAGTACTGGCACCGAAGCTACAGTGATCGACCGCAAGCAAGGTCACCGGCTATGCGACGATGGTCATTGCCTTTTGCCACAGGGACAAAAGCAACAGTGGCTAGCAAGGGTTAGCAATTTTTTTATTAAAATAAAATCTAAGAGTATCTAGATAATTTCTCAAAATTTTCAAGATTGTAAAAATCCCAGATGAGTAAAAAAATTCCAGATTCCTACTAAATGACTCATATGGGATTTTTACATTTCAACACATTGAATTGTTTTTGTCACATTTTCTTGGTATTTTTCTAGGATTTTCCCTAATTTTTTTCACCAACATTATTTATTGGTTACCTACTATCTTAGATCTACGAACAAAAATGGGTTATTGTAATTGGATAATATAGAGATGAGATAATATCAATTAAAAGTTCATAGGCACTTTTGCACCCCACAAAAGTTTATGGTGTTGGATGCTCTTATGGTAAAAGTTTATGGACATTTTTCCCCTTAACAAAATTAAGTTGTGGGTCTCACTAACTCAAAAAGTAACACCGTTTAGGTAACTTAATGATTGTGGCATTTTGGCTCCATTTTGTGAAGTTCATAGGCAATTTTTCACCCTATGAAAGTTTATGGTACTTGATACCTATCTGAAAAAACTTCATAGTTATTTTCGCCCCCTAACGCTTAATATTATTACATTATATATATACATATATAATATTACTGTATTTAATTAATTACATATAAATATTTATTTATATATATAATATTCAATATATATCTATATATAATATTATTCATTTTAATATACATTAATTTAAATTTTAAAAATATAAATTATTAATAAATCTTGTTATAAATATATTTTTAGCCAAATTTTTTGAAATTCAATTATTTTAATTAATATTCTTTAATAAATAATAATTTAGTATACAACTATTATTTCCAATATAAATTATCACTATAATATTAATATGTAATAATTTTTTTATTAAAATTCATTAATAACGAATATAATAATATTGTAATTTTTACTTTTAAAATATTTTATTTTAAAAATTAGTAAAAATTTAAATTTTCCGTTGTTTTGTGGCAAAAAAAAAATCGCCATAGAATTTGAGATGGAATTTTGCCACAAAAACTTTTCCCTCTCAATTTTTGCAATAGAAAGTATTCAGTCGGAAATTTTTCTGACAGATTCTCAATAAATTGTGTGATGGAAATTTGTTTTATGGCAAATTCCATCGGAAATTGAGTGTTTTTTTTTTGGTATTGGAAGAGGGGGAACAATCATAAAAATACAAATAAGGTGAAATTTTGAGCTCGTTTGATTTTTATTTTAAAACCTCTTTTTTTGTTTTTAGAAACAAAAATAACTTATTTAGAAATGTGTTTTCACTAAATTGTTTTTAAAAATAAAAAACAAAAAGATGTTTTTAAAACTTAAAAACGAAAATAGTTTTTAGCTATTTTATTTTATTTTTTTCTTTTTTGAGGCAGTCACTTATTTACTATCAATATCACACTACTAGTAACGACTATTGATGACGGCCGCCACCGCCAAATCATTTTAAAAACAAATTTCTTGAAACAACTATCCAAATAGTTTTTTTTTTCAATTTTTTTGTTATAAAAAACTGTGTTACAAAAATGTTTTAGAAAAAAAAATGAGAATAGAATCAAATAAGACATTTATTTCCACTATCATCATTTCTGTGTTAGTTTTAATAATAGTTGAAGATTTTTTTTTTACGCAATGAATTTTTCATTTAGAAAAATTAAGAAATGTTTGAGTATTCATTAATTTTAGGCAGGCATAAGAAGTTGGATCTGGATCCTCTCCTTGACTCTTCCCATTCTTGGCCCCTCTATTGCCCAAAACTACACTATTTTTGGTAGTTTTAGGTATAAAATGTGAGGGTGATTTAATTTTTTTTTAAAAAATAACATTTAGTGTCCTTATGTATTTTTTTAATAGCATCCAGTGTCATAAAATAATGAGGTATTCTCCCGTGCATTGCACAATGAGCTCTATGCAGTATTTCTTTAGAGACTGAAGATCACTTTGGTAAAGAGATAGAAATTGAAAACCCTTTGATTTATTTGTTGGTTGTTAATTTTTGGAGAGGTATTGCATTGTTTTAGTTCTTAGGATACATAATAGAGTTCTAGTGGTTGGCATAAGTTGTTGAATAATGGAATAGTAATACTTTTGTAAAACTTAAGAGATAACAATTATTCTTCTTTGAGGTGACCTTTATTGGATTATAAATTTCTAATGATTTATTGATTAGTAATGTATCATAATTTCACATTGATTAGTGTTTTTGAGCCCTTTGTTTCTTAACTATAAGCTTAATGTACATTACAACTATTAAAACTAACTTTATTGAAAGAATTAAAGAATCTATAAAGACATAATGTGTGCATTGAATATAATTTAAATGAGTTAATTCTAAGTTAGGTGGAGACATAGCACATGAGTGGTGGCTAGCCAAATGTTTCTCAGTCTGGCAATAATTAATGTCATCACTAAAAGCTATAGAGACAATTTCTACCATAACAATTGAAAGTCAATTTATTTATAGTGATCAATATTTTCAATAACACCAAAAAGAAATAAAACAAATACAAAAGAGAAAGGCAATCATGCAATATTGTTTTACTTTTTATATTAATTGTTAATTAATAATTATTTATAGCTTGAAATGTGATTATATGCTTATACAAAGGGATAGAGCATGATTTACTGTCATGCACATTTGGTTATAGATACCATCTTCATCTATTAAAGCCATTATAAACAAATGATAAACATAGTATATGAAATTGAGAAGTTGTTTTAAAAGAAAATAACCAAAAGTAGAATTTTACTTGAAGAACAAAAACCAAATTTATCAACATAATTATTCATTGGTTTAATGTTCTTCAATCTCGTTCTCATGTAGAACATTTTGCATAACAAAATCAACATGGCATCAACTTGTTATATATATATATATATATATATATATTTGATGTATCTCTTTATACACGCCATGCAATCTACTATTTTATCTCTAAGAATGAACGTAGATGACCGCATGACCCCCTACATATGAAGGTGAAATTTTTTGAAGATAGCTTTTTTCTTTCTTGATATAACCATAGGTGAGTACAAGCCAACTATGTGACATAAAATGAATTTGCCTAAATTTGACAATTATAATTGGGGTCAATAAAATAAGAATTTACATAGTTTGATGTCTTTCTACACAAATCCATGTGAGTGCAGACATTTGATCCTTGAAAGTTATAGTCAAGAAAACAAAATGGCTAAATTTTGTTTTCTTGAACTTTACGTGATGGCCCCCTCTAATGGTAGTATAAAAGAGTAGAAACAATCACGATGTCACACCCTCCTATTGAATCCGATTTTATCAGAGTAATAGAGCACGGTTCAAATGGCGAGCGGAAATAACATCTAAATATATTGTACTGATATATAGTACCCTTTTAGAGTACAAGACCTTACCAAAGGGTATACAAATATTCACAAATTCAGTCCTAGAAATTTGTCAAAAGGAAATGCGTTAAGCTTCCGGCTTCATTTTTGTCGGGCACATCTCATTCGCCTCAGGAAACTGCTTTGCCTTTAGAACTACTGACTTCAGCTGGGTTAATTTGTATTAAAATAATATGGGGTGAGATTCAATTGAATATCAGTAGTAACAACTTTCTATTATATGAAAAATGTGATAAATAGATATGCAATGCACCACATTAGCAACAAATAATAAATTGCAATGGAAGTGTATGCATGCTTTTAGGGCCAACTGTCGCTGAAACCCTTACTTGGTCCATACACAATGAAATGGGAACATGTATTTAGGGTCAACCGCAGCTGAAACCCCTACTTATTTTGTACCACAATCCATCGTGGTTTACCACAGTCTATTGTGGTTTCTATTTCATACCACAATCCATTGTGGTATGTGTCACCATGACATTGTGTTTCAAAAAAAGCACCATGTAAGCACCATGAACATATGTATATTACATAAAGGGAAATCAATTGCATATATAAATTCACATAAAGTATGAAAGAAAGTGCTACTACCTTAGATCCCTGGTTTTGTGATTTGCTATCAATAACGTTGTCTGTTAACCATGTAATCCTACAAGTCCAAATGTATAGTAATGAGCTACCATTAATTATCCCATTTAGTCAAGTTGGTCGTCATTTGGATTAGTACTTATGCCCAATTAAGTAGCTAATGTGATTGCACTAGGTCCAAATTCCATTAAATTCGCATAACTAGGTGCTGACAGGATTTTTATTTAACTTTGAAAAATCATAACTAATTCTACAAATCTCCAATTTGGATGGTTCAAATACCTATGTGATCCTTATTAAGTATACTTTATAGGAAAAACATTTTCTTATACAGTTCTCATGCACAAAATATCAGAAATAATTATAACTACTATTGCCACAGGACAGTTTACAGAATCATTAACAAACTTTAAAAATTTGTATCTCCCAATATACTTGTCCAATTCTTACAAATTTCCCATTGAATTAAATCTTGTTGGGTCTACTTTATTTTTGGAAAATTTTGCAGGCATTGGAGTTCAATGGACTAGAAATAGACACCTCATAGTCAGCATACCACGGAACAATATCCAAATTTAATGTCCAACTTTCAAAAATCATAATTAATTATGTAAAACTCGAATTTGACTAATTCCAAGCATTTGTTAACCTATGTAAGTTTAATTTCAAATAAAATATCATTTTCTGGATAAAATGGTTGCTAGGTTCCCAGAAATTCAACAAATCCTAACTATTCCAGATTTGGTTCCAGAAACATGGCCAAACTTTGGAAAATCATATCTTTTGATCCACTTGTCAAACAATTATGTTATACCCGTCAAATTAAAGCTCTATATGTCTACTTTATTATGCAAAGTTTCATAAATTTTGGACAAAGTTTGGCCAAAGAAATAGACTACACAACCAGACTGTCTCTAGAAAATAACTAAAATCAAGAAGAGGTTCCTGGATTAGGTGATTACCCCTTGATCTTTGCTCTTTCTTTCTCTATTCCGAAATTTGTAGACCCTTTTCCTCTTGATTTCTTCTTGCTACACATGAATACAAGAGGGCCATAACCATTAGAGAAGGTTGGAGGCCAAGAATCAAGAAGAAGGTAGAAGATTTGTACCTATAACTTACCTTGAATCCACTTTATTCTTCTTTTCCTTTTCCTCTTCTTTCTCTCTTCCTCATCCTCACGTTTTCTCTCTGTTTTCTCATGTTTTAGCTTCAGCCAAATGGCCTCTTCACAATGGTCATACATGGCTTTAATCATAATTAAATTATGTGTCAAATTTAAATAAATTTCCTTCCTACCTTGCCCTCACCTTTATCTAATTTTGCACACTTGCCATTAGTTACTTTTTGCCTCTCAAAACTGACATAAATACATGCTGGATATGAACCAAATTACTGTTCATCCTGTTGCTCAAAATGAAAGGGAAAGTGTGATCTGCCAGATGAATTTTCTACAGGGTCAGTTTATCAACTATCTCCGAAAATTCCAAAATGACTGTCATTATTCTCCAAATAATTCATGAGTGCTCCCCAATTTTTCTTATACATTATTTCCAAAATTTACTATTTTTCCTATAATCTTCCAAATTTGGGTTCTTACCAATTTAAATTTGGATTTCTGGTTATAATTTTCACCCAATTTTGAAAATTCATATCTAATTGTACAGACATCCAATTGAGGTCATTCCAAAGCGTAAATATCCCTTATTAAATCTAGTTTTAGGGAAAAATAGTCACTTTACTCAATTGAAATCAGAACATTCCCAAGAAATTCATATTTTTACACTGCTCCAGAAATTGGCAAATTTCACTGAGCAAACTTCAAAAATTCAAATTTCTTAATATATAAATCCAATTAGTGTGGTTGACCTATCAAATTAAAGCTTAGGATATCCACTATCATCCTGTAAAATATCATAATCTTTGTACTTCGTTTGGTCATCCAAAAGTCTACCACAACTTGGCTGCCTCCACAGCAAAATTTCTGGAATTTTCCCAAAATTCAATATTTAGTGGAAATATTGTTTATTAGGTTTTATGTATGCGAATTTTGGGGTGTTACACATAATGTAAAAAATTTAGTTTAAACCAAAATTAGACTAAATAAATATGGATGTTATATAGCTATTTGAATTATTTTCATAAAATGTTTCAAGTCTTTTCATTTTCCATTGTTGATGCTTTTCAAAAAATGGCTTTTGAACTTCAAGGATAATGTTTCTTAAGATGATTTTTGGACTTCAAGCATTAAAAGTTAATTGATAATGAATAATGAAGGTTAATGTAAAAACTAATCATTTAAAAAACTGGACCAAATGCAACATAAGTAGTAGAACATGTTAAAACAAAAAAAACGAATAACAGAACCAGCTTAAAAAATCACCATTATAATAGAACATGTTAAAATAAACAAAACGAAGAACGAAATTAGTTTAAAAAACAACCATTACTATAGACTTTCAAGAGGTATAATAGATAGATAGATAGATGGAATATGGAAGATATGAACCTAAATATGAGCTCTTTTTTTGGCTTCTTAAAAGAATGCAAAATGTGACAAACATCAATATTTACAATGGAACATGAAATGATACAAATCTTAGTATGGGCTCTTTTATTACTGGCAACATTTTCAAAGGAACATGAAAGAGCACAAATTCAAAAAAGACAAAGCTACAAATGGTGTTATTAAAAAAAACCAAGGTACACTACACACCTTTGTTTTCAAACATTTAATAAATCTACCATGCACACCAAAATATAAACATAAGAAAAAG
>JBAGKO010005934.1:0-11879 GCA_037177275.1 Acacia concinna | reverse complement strand
AGTGAAATTCTTCTACCTTTGTCCGTGGTTTTTTACCCTATATTACTTTGGGGTTTTTCCACGTAAAATCTGTGTCTTCTTTATCTTCATTATTATTTTCTCAAATTATCAGTTGCAATTTTGCTCTATTCGACGATCCTATTCAACAACATGTATTCCCAAGTTAAAGCATCAGGAACCAGAAAATGAATGCTTGGAAAAATGATAAATTTCAAATCGAAGATTATCAGTTGTTCTTTTCTTTCCTCTTTCATTTTCTACAAGCACATAAGGAGTCATACTAAGCTTTAGGGTTTTCTATTCTAGGAACCAAATTTCTTTAGACAACTAATCAGGTGGTCGACGAACTCAGTTAGAGACATTAACTTAGGAGACTACCCACGATATATGCTTGACGACGACGGTAAGGCTCTAATAGAGGATGGCTGATGCCGATGAAGTGGGGGAGTAAGAATGTGATTCACGAAGACAGGAATAACAGAGGAGGGGCTAGAAATGTTAACTTAAGCGACGACCCCCAATGCTTGACGGTGATGCGAGTGAGCGGTGATATATAGTGGTTTTGTGATGCTGGATGGCTGGCAAAGTAGTGGAGATAAATTTTAAGCCTCTCACTCTCTTAGGTCTCTTCTGCTTTTGCAGGTGAAGGAAGAGAAAGTAAAGACAAAAGGGGTCTCTGTCTGTCGACGAAGAAGGGAAGGCTAGTAAAAAAACTATTAAGGGAAATAAGGACATTACCTATTTAGAATTAATTGTAAAAAAGTCCTATTGAACTTTTTTATAATTATACAATTTTACGAGATCGTGTATGTTTCAATTCTTAAGACCAAAATACAAATTTTCCTAAATTATTTTATGATAAAGTAAATAAAATGTTACTTTTTAAACTGGATTCATAAGTTTTCCTTTGACTTTTGTATTATGAGTGGTTTAACAATTTGGGGACTAAAATGACAAAAGTTAAAGAAAAATTTGTGAATTAATATTTAAAAAGTCACATTTTTTCTTTCTAGTGAAAATGATGAAGCGAAAGAAACTTGTTAACCTAACTCTAAAAGTTGAAATCCCTAATATGAATTGTTGGCCTTAAACGTACAATCACTACAAATGTCACTATCATCAATATATAATTAAATACTGTTCCTTTTAAGCCATGACTCAATAAAGGCTTAAGACACATTTTCTATTCATAGGCTATTTTTCTCACTCTTCACTAGCTTAATGTCCCATCGGGATATGTGCAAGCTATTTTTCCTCCATGTGTTGGCCTTTGTGCAGGGATTTAGATTTTGAACTTCAACCCATATTAATTACTTCTTAAAAGGTCTGGTCATTGTACACCGTACCCAAAGAAAAAAATTTTGCTTTATATGTCTTCTAGCTCTTCTCCCATGTGCTCCCATGTCTTTCCCTACGATTTATTATTTGTCATTTTGCCCTACCCATTATTGACTCCATCTCTCTCTCTCCTCTTCTTTTCTCTTTTTGTGGCTTTTATTTTTCTCAAAATTCCCCTCATCTCATCTCTCTCATCTTCCCTCCTTCAATTTCTTCCCTAACCTAGAATCCAATTCAAATACCCATGGCTCAAGGAAAGACCACAGCCCATAAGCCATTTTCTCCACTGAGAAGAAGATGGAATGAATCTTGTTGAAGCAAAACAAAAAAGCAAGATTGAAGAAGGAAAGGGGAGAACATCCTTCAAACTTAGATCCTCAAATTTCTTCTTTGACCTCAGCATCTACAAACCTTCACAATGGCATTTGTCCTCATTGACACAAGAGTAAGTGGTTTTCTTCACTATTTGAGTACTTTCTCTATTTAATGTCCTATTTTCTTCATCTATACCCATGGTTTCTTTTCTCCTCTTTAGTACGATAATATGATTTCATACCCCTTAGATATATAATGACAATGGTGGAAATGAAAATGCAATGTCAAACTAGTAGGAACCTTTCATCCAGCGCAAGGTGAATCTCAAAGCTAATCACTTGGGGTTGTTGTTTTTCTTTTCTTTAACCCCTTTTGCAAACATCATCACTTAAAAGTTTAAAAAGTTCAAGTTAGTTCATCTTCTGCTTTTGGTATTGCATTCATAAATACTTTGAATGTTTTGCCAAGCTCTTTCTTTGACCCTTTTGTACTTTCCATGCTTAAAGTAGATAGAACTCATTGTTCTAGGCAAAATGAGACTTTATTAGTAAGCACCCAAACATGTGGGCATATTGACGAGCAAGACTGTATTTTTAGGTGCAAAAATATTGTTGGTGCTAGATTCATTTTTTCCTTTGCCTCTGGAGTTAAGGTATTAAGGATTTAACTTTTTGACTGGATTATATTGTTATATGTGAGTGTGTCTTATATATCTTTGATGCTTTCATTTATGTTTCTTAATGAATATGAAAACTCTAATATATTGCATCTCTAATGCAAAATTGTTTTGTCAAATACGCTAACTATTTCTATGTATGAACAAGCAAATATGCACTTCAATGGGATTTGTGAAGAGCTATATATATATATATATATATTGATATATTGATGATTGTAAAATAATAACCACTTTTGATTAAAAAATGAACAAACAAACAAGTATATTTATGGTCAACCCATTAGAAAGCTTTTATATCGAGAGGAAGCTAGATTATAATCTCTCCTATTTTATGTAATTCTAAATTCAAAGGAAAATATATCTGAATCTTTTGTGAAGAGTACAAATTGTAAATCTCTTAATCTCTTTGAAGTACTAACACAAATTCTCTTGGATTATATAGGCTTATGGCACAAAGCAATAAAAGTTTGAGAACTAGGGTGCTTTTCTAAAATGGGAAAAGTGTTCAATACCTTTTTAGCACATTAAATTGCACCTTTATGAAAAATGGAAAAGGCCCACCTTTCTACGTATGGTTAGTCTCTTAATTATTGACAAAGAAAAGACATTTCTTCAATTGGTTTGTCCTTTCTTCTCCACCTTTACTACTAATTAAATATTCTTGGATCATAAAGCTTTAAACATAATGGTCTTTTGTAGTTGGTCTAATAAATCAGGGGATTAACAGAGTAACAATAAACATATTTAGTAGACTTCAAAGCAAGCAAGACAAAATTTTTTTATTCTATTCATGAAGATGAATATCTTAAGGAATGGTTGATGTTATTTCATCACTTGCTTTGTACACTTTCACCAATTCAGCATTAGTGGCAGCTGTATTTTAACCCAACTTTTTTAATTTCCCTTTAGCTTTTTAGCCTTATAAAAGCTCTTCACTCTTCTCCCATTACTCTTCTTTATGTATTTTTTTTTCACTAAGGTCACAATTCTTCTATATTATCCAACATGTCCTAATACCTATTTAGATTTGTGTTTGGGGAGGAAGAAAGGCAAAAAAGTGCGAAATTGGTTAGGCAAAGATAAAGACTCTTCACTCTTCTCCCATTACTCTTCTTTATGTTTCTACCAAGGTCACAATTTTTCTATATTATTGAATATGTCTAATGCCCTTGAGATTTTTGTTTTGGGAGGAAGAAACATAGAGAAGTAAGAAAAGGTGTGGGGTAACATTGAGATCATGAAAGCTCATGAACTCAATGTTGTTTGTGATGCCAAGGTTTCCCCTATTATAGGCTCAAAAACAATAAAATGCATGAATACACCACTCCTGGCTTTATGTCCCTACACTTTGATTTCTCCCTAACCATATCTCTCCCTTTTTATTTGTGTTTTTTGATTTATTAAGATCTATTGTGAATAGGACAAATAATACAATAAATCAGTAAGAGAGGAATTCAGGGAACATCCATCTCTAGAATGTCCAATTTGAGGTTACTTGGACACGCCTATTTTACATTATATTAACAGTTGTATTGTGGGTTTTCTTGGTGAATTCTTATGGGTTCTACATGTTTGGCAAAGGATGCTTGAAACCATGATAAAGCTTAAAGATATTAACAATAAACTCAAAAGACAAATAAGGTAAATAGATCTCTAGAATGTATTTATGTGCTTTCTATATTTATTTTCCTTTTTGTACTCAAAATCATAAGGATGCTGAAAAGATTTTAACAATCAAAGTTTTGCAATCCTGTGTATCATGGCTATAGAAGAACATATTAGCTAGGACTAATTTTTTTTTAATTTTTGGATGTGGATCAGTAAAATAATAGAATAGGTGTTCCTTGATTTTGGAATGGGTTTTAGACTGAATTTAATTTATATCCAGACAACATTATCCAAGACCGAGACTTTTCAACTACTATTTTGCTGCAATTGCACAAACATACAAATTTAGATGGCATGTAAGCAACAACCAATTGATTCTGACAATAAAAGTTGAAAACATTAATTATCTTTTGCTAAGGATGTTGTAAATGGTTGGATCAAGCATTGCTTAAGGCATGTATGTGGAGATACATATGAATGTTCATTTATGCTAGGACTAGCAAAAGCATGATATATTAGTTTATAAAACTTTCTTATCTGGTATGCTTTTGAGGTGATAGCAGATGAATCTAAAAGTATATGGGATGAATACAATTTCAAGAAACTATATTTGCCTATTTGAAATAGATTTGATGTGAAGGCAATTGAATAATTTTTTGGGTTGAATAATTATAATTTTACTTTCCCATAGGAAATTAATGTTTGGTGAATGCTCAAATCCAACCTCCTTATTTTCACACCCATGCTTTCGAACTATAGCTAAGACTGCCATATTGCATCTCTAGTGACCATTTATTATAAAGAGGTGTTTTATCAAAAACCTTAGCTACATTAAAGATGGTTCACAATTCAAGTGGTTTAGATCCCTCCAAATTAACAAATACTCAAGACTAATAACAAATCATATTATTTCAAAAGGGTTTTCAAGAAAAAAGACAACTGAAGTAGAGATACATAGAACTTCTGAAAATGGCTCTTCAAACATGGGAATGTAATCGATTAAGTTATGAGAGCCACTAAGAAGAGTGGGAATGTAACTCATACCATGGATTCTTAAAGTAAATATAGTGTGTATGTTATCATGAGATTTCTTCATATATAGAGATTTATTTACAACTATGATGTGACTGGTAAAAAAAAATGACAACTATGATGTGAAGAAATTTTATGATTGTGAAGTAGCATATATGACCACTAGAAAAGTAGTTATGTCACCTACCAATAAAAATCAATGTGTTAGAAATGATGCTGGTTTTCAATAGTATTTAAACTATTTGCCTTGAAAAAACTATTTGCCTTGAAAAAATGTGTAATTTGCACAATATGTTGTCGAGTTTCATTTGAAAAGCAAACAATAGTATTCAAATTAAAAGAATGTGTAATTTACATGATAGTGTTAAAAATATTACTAGTTTCACTTTTATGCATTACATTCTTCAAAAAGGAAATTGACAATGTAAATCAGATATAATCAAGGTGATGAGATACTATGTAATCCGAATAACTTTTCATTTAGAAGCTACTCATCTAATACTATTATTTTTAATAGAAAATATATTTAGAAATTGTGATGTATCATTAAACAAAATTGTGTCAATTTATAGTTTTATGAATATGAATTTTCTTATTGAGATATGAATCAATAATATTATGTTTTATAAAATTTATTACAAATAAAAAATAATACAAGCTTTAAAGAGTCAAGTAAAGAAAAATGATATCAAAATAAATAAACTGCCTATACAACGCATGGGAAGCACATGCTCGTTAGGAGGTAATTGAATATCATATATGCATATTGGAGGATTGAGAAAATCTACATCACCCTTAGTTATCTCATAATTAAAATCTACTTAGACTTCAACTTGCACAAACAACATATAACTTACAAATTAATGTTTAAGAAGTCATATTTTAATTCCTTTTGCATCTAAACAAAGTTTATAGTTAATGTTTCACTTTTGGTATAAGTTACTGACTATTTTAACACATTAACCTTTCATTAAAAAGCACACAGTAATGGACATTTTGGATTATTAACTTTGGCCAAGCTAGGAGCCCACGACCCGATGAGCCCACCCACAACCCGGTGAAAGTAGCTCATTCTGAGCCTGCCCAAAAAGAGCCCATAACAAGGTAGGTTAAAACCAGCCCATTTTACCACTAAGTGCTTAGCTCAACTTGCAAGGTGTTGTGCTAGTTTAACCAGTGGTCTCATGTTTGAGCCTTGGGTACACAGCCTCGATCGATAGTTACTTGGTAGGAGCGAGGTGCTCCCTATAGTGGGCTTATATTCCCGTGAGTCTAGAGTAGTCAGTTGTTCGGATACATGGAAATGACCAAGATTCAGAAAAGACATTGGATACTGGATGATCAAAGATAAAAAAAATAACCCACCCATTTAAGAATTAAATAGGCAGGCTACGGCCACACCTTTAGGCTGCACATACCCACATATTTAGTTATATTATTTGTTTAATTAATTATATGTTAATTATATTCCATAATTCATAATGTGATAATTATATGGTGATTTTTTTGTCAATAATTATACAGTGATTGACTACCCATCTCTCACTATCTTTTCTCTTTGTGATATGTTTTATTATAATTTGTGTGATCATGTGATTATAGAAGGTATTATTTAATTTATCTTATTTTGTACTTTGGATTTGATAAAATCTGAATAAAATATCCACTAGACATCATTTAAGATTTAGTAATGAAAAAATATCTTACAGTAGAAGATATAATCACTTATTTATGTTGATATAACCCATTGGATGCCAATACACATAATTATATAACCCAACCAAAAAATATCTAATAAAATATCCACCGAAAGTCCTAATATAACTAAGCTAAAAAATATCTTCTCTCGTTATTATCTTTGATTTAGGCTAATATTAATTGTAATTTAAATTTAAATCATTAAAGTAGAACTCTTGTAACACCTTACTTTTTATCATTTACCATCCCTTAATGTGGCCTTTAGAATCGTCGTCGTGTCCATACATTATAACGGAGAAAATAAAATTTTTGACTCATAATAAACAAACAAAAAAGCTACTTTCCTTTAATTTATAGAGGCATACAGAGTCCAGATAGTACAACATTCATATGTACATGCCAAAAAAATAGGAAGCTAAAATCATATATAGCTATATTCTTTATGTTCCTGTGCCTCATGTAGAACCTTCACCTATATTGTGGAGAGGGTAAGGTTTCTGGAGAAACCTTAGTAGCATAATCGTAACTGATAATAGTGTAATAAAATGCATGTCATGCTATATACAATGCCTGTATTTCCCCTCTAGTGCCTCTCTCTCGGCACCACCATGTACCGGGAGCATGCATGTGACTTTACTTTACTCAATAGTGAAGGAGTATAACACAAAGAGTCATACATCTCATACATGCTAACTCAACCAAAACATGGTATACAAGCAATAAACAAAAAACAGAACATATCAATACAAGTTAAGGGTAGAGATTCTAACTACTGTATACTCCTGTACAGTGTGAGGGTTCTGTTTCTCTGTTAATGGTGTTGTTGGATTGCTGGTTTACTTCTATGTAATGTCTATACAAACCACAATACAAGACATTATTGTATGCCCCTACCAGTATACCATAGCCCTTTCTCTCTTGTACCTCTTCGGGTCTTAGTTTTCCATTACAGAGACTGCATCCTTCCCTATCAGTACCCCTCTGTAGAACACCCTATACAGCCCATTAAGCCCATGCTCCTCCTGCTGGCCCATCCCCACTGCCTAGGCCGGGGTAGTTGGGCAACTCCCCCTTAGAAATCCTACCATAGTTCGGGACAGTTGGACAGTACCTGCCCTTAGGAAATGCTATTTAGTCCTGAAAAATTGGGCAGCACTTCCCCTTAGAAAGGCTTATTTGGGTCAAGATATTTGAATAGAACCTCCCCTTCGATTCACTCTCTAGGCTAGCTCAATTGGACATAATCTCCCCTTAGAACTATTCTATAAGCTGCTGGAAAATATAGGAATTCAAAAAAGGGAGAAGATTGGAACTTACTTGTACTAAAGACTGGGCCAGGACCACTCGAACTACCTTCGGATTGCTTGGATTTTTTAGAAGGGAAGGGTTCTTTAAAAGGAGAGGGGGCTTATGGTTGGGAGAAAGAGGAGAGGCAAGGCGTATTTATAGTTGTGAAGGAGGGGTCAAAATGCAATTATTTTTAGGTCTTTAGGTGTAATTTTATCAAAAACCTTTTCCCTTTTTCTCCCCTCTTGACATGTTTCCATTCCACACCCTTCCAAGAGCTTCCGTTTGCCTTACCCCTTAAGCAAAGGTAGAGCCACGTTGGTGGGGCCCAGGGGCTCATTTTCTGCTAATAATTTTCCTCAATTCGACCTGAAAGTTAGGAAAATTCTAGAAAATTTTATACTCATCCAAAAATTTCTAAAATTTTCCCAAAAATCTCTAAAAATACTAGGAGATTACCATAATAATTTCAAGGCATTTGGATAACTAGAACTCCCAGAAACAATTTTCTTCTGAAAAGTCCATTATACTGGCGATTAACCGATTTCAAGGGTTTTTATTCACATAACTGGTTTTATTTTTGGATTTCAACCTCATCACAAATTCCTTAACATAATGTGCTAATTTTCCTCAATCCAGTCCAGAACATTGAGGTTCCTATATATCTAATAATATCAACCTTTGGCCAAAAACCCAATTCAGCCAAAAATTATGAAAATATTCAAAAATTCATAAAAATTCCTCAAAACCTCCACACATCAATTTGATCACCCCATACTGCTCTACACACCCTATACTATTTTCTGAGATTTTATGGAAATTTTCAGGGCTTTCAGACTTGTCCGCATTTCTACATGAAACTTTTGTGGAATTTTTCCTCTTTGCACAGAGGTCCTTCCCATATTTCACTTCAATTGTTGTGAGATCTCTCTATACTATATAGACTAGGGCCCTCTGTTCATCTTGAATACCTCATCTAGGTCTTAAAAAAAATATCAGGATGTTACAACTCTAAAGATTTAAAATCACTTTATGATGGTACTTGTCTAAATTTAGGTTCTTTTATGCGAATTGTAACTATCGAACTCTAAAGATTCAAAATTTAAAATGATGAATTTAGATTGATGCTTATGTATGTTTGTTTTTTTAAAAAAGTAGGTCAAATGTAAATAGGTTTCCATAACCTGGTTAGCCCGCCCATTTAATATAGGTTTAAATGGGTTGAGGTATGGGTATGGGCAGCCAATATCCATATCAAATTAAATGGGTGAGTTATGGGTTAAGGCATGCTGCCCAACCCACCCATTGCTCAACCCTATGAATATTAACACCATATCACTTTTGAGATGGGATCCTCTCTTGGTGCCTTCCCTCACCAAAACTGCATCATTTTGGAGCAAATGGCAGGGTCCAATTCCTTTTATTTTTAAAAAAACATGTAGGGCCTTAAAATATTTTTTTTAAGTAGCATCCAATATTCTATAATAATTTTGTGTCCTAAAATTATTGTTTATAGCACCCAATATCTAACAATAAGTACAATGAACTATTTTTTACCAACAAATTTTAGCATCTTGATGAAATTGTATATATTAGAGATCACATATGGAGAGAAAGTGTGCCCAGTTGATAATTAGGACAAATGATTAAAATTGTTGTTATTTTGGCTATATCTAAACCTTTTACTTTGATAAAGTTTCTTGTGTTATAGGATCATTTTTTGGAGCCATGTGTGAAGCCTTACAAGAGCACAAACCTAAGTCTAAGGAATGGAAAAGTAAGGAAAGATGATAAGAGAAAAAGAAGTAAAGAAGTTTTGGAATGCCAAGACTGAAGCATTCTGGCATAGCCAAGAATTCCAGTTAAAATTATTGGTTATAAGAAAAAATCATACAGGAGGTTTTTGGCCGTAACAAAAAATTAATTTATTGAAGCTGCACGTTTTGCCACCAAAACTGAACAAAATGCTATAAATACCTTCTTGCTCGACTAGAACAATATTCTTTGGACTTCTAGGTTACATTGGAGCAATTTGAAGCTTCTCTAAGCTAGGGATTGGTGATTTCGAGGAATAATCAAGTGAAGATTAAAGATTTGAAGAGATTCAACCTCATATATCTTGGTTTCCTTTGTTTCCCTTCCTTCTTTTCTCCATTTTGCTGATATGGTTGTATCATTTGACATAATTTGTAGCTATTCTCTAAACATGAGTAGCTAAGTAGCCATTCTAGGATTATTTTGACCTTTTATATGGATTAATTCTTGAAACTCCTCTCATCTGGTAATTAATGATATTTATGTGTTGATTTTATCCTTCTCCTAAAGCTTCTAAGTGTTTGGCCTCCACTTGAGTGATTTGTTCACTTAGTTTTGTCTTGAGAAAGCTAACCTAAGTGTAGAACTTGGTTAAGACCATGATTGACTTGAAGTTTACTTGATGAATAGAAAGTTTGTTGGTAAAATAGAGATATATTTACTAACCTTAAATTTTCATGTTAGGGTTGATGCTTAATGTTACTCTTCATTAATTGTATAAAAAGATTGTGCATTTTAATGAAGATAAAAACTTGATTTTGACTTGATAGAGCTTGGTCAAGTGCTTTTGAACCATAGACTAACACATATTGTCAATTGTATTACCTAGAGAGAGGAAGTTAACCAAGTTTTATGAAGTGCAAAATCCTATGGCCCATTTAATCTTAGAAGTTAATGAATCAATTGATTTTACCAATTTCTAGTTTCAGAAATAGTTTCTCAAAAATTCTCATATTACACTAACTCTTTGTTCTAGCTCAACTTAGCTGAATTTGCTAGCGTATTGTTTGACCACTTTGTTATGAAATCTTTGTGGGAACAATCTTTACTTGTCACTTTATTGTTTGACACGACATGTGCACTTGCGGTGCAAACACATCTAATACAAAAATATTTTAAATTTAGAATGCTCATTACTATTAACAAAAATATTTTAGAAGCTTTTGGTTACAACTAGAAAAATAATTTATGATACTGAATGCAATAAAAATAGCTATACTATACAGAGTCATGGTAAAAAAAATAATAATTGTAAGATACAAAGTCTTAGTAAAAAAATAGTTCAATGTACATACCATCAGATACTTGGTGCTCCTAAAAATTATTAGCTCTTCATTGCAACTAGAAAAATAATTTAGAGTGTTGAATGGGATAAAAATAGCTGTAAGATACAGAGTCATTAATAAAAAAATAATAATTGTAAGATACAAGGTCTTAATAAAAAATAGTTCAGTGCACATACCGTCAGATATTGGGTGCTCCTAAAATCTATTAGCTCTTCATTGCAACTAGAAAAATAATTTAGGGTGCTTAATGCGATAAAAATAGCTGTAAGATACAAAGTCATGGTCAAAAATAATAACTATAAGATACAAAGTCTTAGTTAAAAATATTTTAGTGCACATATCGTCATATATTGGGTGCTTCTAAAAATTATTAGCTCTTTGTTGCAACTAGAAAAATAATTTAGTAAAGTCTTAGTAAAAAATAATAATTGTAAGATACAAAGCTTTAATAAAAAATAGTTCAGTACACATATTGTCAGATACTGGGTGCTCCTATGCTAAAATTTGTTGGTAAAAAATAGTTCAGTGTACATATTGTCATATACTGAGTGTTATAAAAAATTGTTTTAGGACATAAAATTATTATAGAATATTAGGTGCTACTTAAAAAAAATATTTTAAAGCCTTACATTTTTTTTTTAAGAAAAAGGGATTGGACCCTCCCATTTGCAACAAAACTGTGCAGTTTTGGTGAGGGAAGGTGTAACATCCTAATTTTTATTAGGATTTAATTATAATTAAGAGATAATTTTTTTTATATAATAAATGATTTATTTAAAATACATAAAATAAGATAATAATTATGGTAAATAGAGTTATTT
>JBAGKO010005914.1:0-11879 GCA_037177275.1 Acacia concinna | reverse complement strand
AGATTATTTTTCCCTTATAGAGGATGTTGATAGCTTTCAAATGAGCCTAGAATCACATCATTCCGAATTTTCTAGAATTACTTATGATTTTCTAAAGTTTGTCGAAATTAAGGGGCGGATGAATAGTATAGCAATAAAGTGAAAAATTTCTCCCTTATTTTCCCAACTTAAAGTCATAACTAGTGATTCCAATAGCCTTCAAATGGTAAGGTAAAGGCTATGGAAGGGAGATGTGACACTTATGTTACATAAGGATATAGGTCTTAACTTCTTGAGAGTTGTAGGTGTGTCTACTTTAGGCAACAAGATGATATGTGTTTGATTAATTTCCTTAATTGCATCAGGATCATGAAATGCTTATTTGATCAGCTTGCAAATTTTATCCTTAACTTTATTCCATTGAGTTTGGAAAAAATGGGCTTGTCATCCATCAAGTCTGGGTGCTTTAAACACTCTCATTGCAAATACTGCATTTTTCACTTTCATATCCATTACTTCCTTATGCAACATGTCTAGCTGGTGATTTTCCAAGCTCAAGAAGGTATTTTGCCACCTTTGTACTCAATTTCCACTGTCATCCTTTAAAGCATTTATGTTCTTTTTCATCTTCTTTATCACTATTGTTGCATGAAAGAACCAAGTTTTTTTATCTCCTCCCTTTAACCATGGACACTTGGCTTTTTGAAACCAAATTAATTCTTCCTAGAGGGCCAGCTTGTTGTATTCTTCCCATAACTTTTTTTTTAGCCTGTTCAAGCCTCTGACTAATTTCTCTTTTCTTTTTTGGGATGCTTCCTATTGTCTCCTCATTCCATTGAGATGCCATTTCTTGGAATCTTGTTATTATTGGAATCGGCTGTCACCCAAGAGGGGGTGAATTGGGTGTCAGATAAAATCTTATAGATTTTGATAATATTTTCGTATATTAACAAAAGCTAAGAGTATAAAAATAATGAATTATAAATATAAAGTGAATGAATCATGTTATATATGCTGGAAATGTAAGAGACAAGGGAAGATGAGTAACAAACAAAAATTTATCCTAGTTTGCTCCTCCACTTGACTTACGTCCAATCCCCAGGCTCCTCCTGAGATTTTAATCCACTATCTTCCTCAAGTCTCAACTAGGTACTTGAGAACCACTTCAATCACACAAGTTTTGCCAGGCACTTGTAAAGTCTTTACATTTCTCTCACCGAGAAACTCCCCCTTACACACTGTAAAGATTCTACTCGGATGATATGATTTACAATCAATATTTTCTCAATAGAATGAATATATAAACACTGATGCTCAAATGTAAATCTCTCTCTATGGTATATTACATAAACATTGAGGAAAAAAGAACATATGATGTTAGAGTTAGAAGGTTCGCATTTTGATATAGAGTTCTTGTGCAAGCTCCCTCGTCACTTTTGAATGCTTCTCCTTTTATAGTTGGTGTACATTTGATGACCGTTGGACATAATGAAGTTTCCGTTATGCTCTTGAGAAATATTTCTTTCCGTTTTTCCATTGTTAACTTTGTTAAATTGTTAGCTGCCTAGCTTAACGGTAAGAGCATGGGTCGCAAGTAATATAAAAAGATCATTCTCGTGAGGACTAAGATAAAATAAGCGTTAATTATCTTAATTAAATTCTCAATTAGGTTGAGCACTATATTTTAAAGATTTGACTAGCTAACTATTTTTAAGGAAAGAATAATTAAAGAGTAAAAGTTATGCCTTTTCTTCAAGATTGGAGAAACCTAAGACTATTACCCTCTTATATTTCAAGAATACTTATTTGGATCTCTCCTTTTATTTACTTCCCAAAATCAATTATGCTAACCCGGATACTATTATATCTATAAGTGCTCTCTCAAGTCTTCAAATAAGTGTTTAATTTAATTAATATATTAATATCTCAATAAATTAATTAAATCATAATTTCTTAATCAACTCCCTTTTATGGGTATATGAGGTCGACAAGTATATCTCTATCGTGGCAACAAAATTATCCATTCCTCACAAAAATTTTAAATTCTCACACGATTATACCCAATTCTATACTCAATTTAGCTCTCTCAAGCACAATAAAATAAACTAATATATCTTATTAATGGCCAATTAATAAGAAGCATTAAGTTCAGAATAAAATCAACATAAAAGACACATTATTCATAAATAAAAGAAAGGGACAATAGTTCAAATAATCCTAGAGAAAGGGACAATAAAATACTCAATCCATACAAGGGTTCAAATAATCCCATAATAAGAAATTTAGCTATTGATGTTCAGAATCAAACCAAAACTAAAGAAATTAAATCCAAATTCATAAGACATAATCAAAAGAAAAAGAGACAAATAACTACTTAATGAAAGATCAAGAAACAAGTGGTTCTTGATTTTTGATCTCCTTCTCTAGAGCCTCGTCGAATATGAAGATGAATCCATCCACCAAGTCCAAGGATCTCTTCTTCTTGTTCCCTTCTCTCAGCTTTCACTATTCAAAGGTTGAAGAAGATTGTGTTCAGATCTTCGCCTCTCTTGTTCTATTCCTCTATCCAGATCTCTTTCGCTCTCATGATCATGATCCTTTCCAAATTTGTCTCGCTCTAGAACCTCCAAGGCTACACTACTTCTCTTCCCTTCATCGTCACTCCATTTCTTTGTGTTTTGTCCATCTTGTTGTTCCCCTCCTTTATGTTGCCACTGCTTCTTTGTTTTTATTATGTGCTTTTTATCGTGAAGAACGTGTCTCTTGTTTTTTTTTCCTGAAATCCTCTAGATCTCCAATCTAATGATAAAGCCAATGGATAGATAATATCAAATAATAATAATCATAATACTGATAATAACAATAATAACTGCGGCTAATTTTCTTTATTCTATTTGCTTTTTTTTAGAATTTTAATTTATTATTATTTGTTATTAGCATCATTATTCTATCTTAATCTTTGATATTTAAAATGAAATCCCTTAAATTGTGTTGTATATTGATATCTTGACAAAATCTTATATAAATCCCTTTAATTAGTTATAGATGTCTCCAACATATATTAAAATATATCTTAACTTTATCTAAAAATAGGGAATCATCACAAATTGATCCTATTCCAGCACATTTTATTTCCTTTTTAATTGAAATGGAATCAGATTTTGTACATGAAAGAGCTTATAGAAGAAAATGTGCATAAAAAGTTAAAGAAAATGATTATTATGAAAAAAAACCACGTGTTTGATATATATTCAAAGAAAGATATTTAGAATTTATTGATTCTCTCATTTTGTAGGGACGAGGACAAGTTGAAAGCCTTCATATGGATTAAAAAATGGAACTTGAAGCTCTTAAAGTTAGGAAAAAGGTTTTTGTTTGACATGCTTCAGCCAACAGCAAAGTGTGATGAAGCTAAAGTCAAGTTACACCTTCTGTTTGACATACTTCAGCAACTCCAAAGTATGTTGAAGCTAACACATATTTGGACTTTCTGTTGACATGCTTCTGCCAACCGAAAAAAGTGCAACCATGCATTTTATTTTAAAGGGTTGATTGGTGAAGTATTTAAAGGAGGGGTTGGCTGAAAATAAGTCATTCTACACTGCAAATACACTCTTGAGTGCTAGGGTTTATGTTCTTGAGAGCTCTTAAAGGTTTTGAGTGCTAGGGCTTAGAATTTCAAGGGTTTAAAGGCTCCAATTCTTGGTTTTTCCCCTTCTCCTTCTCCTTCTTTGCTTTATTTTCCATATGACCGTAATTATTCTGCATAGTTATGGTTATTTTGGGATTATAGGCAACTAAACATATTGCCTTAGGATTATTTTAAACCTTTGTATAGATTAATACTTGATTATTCCTCTCTCTTAGTAGTAATGATATATATGTGTGTTGATTTTATCCCCTGCTTAATGCTTCTAACTGATTGGCCATCATTTAGTTTGATTTGTTCACCTAGGTTTGACTTGAGAAAGCTAATCTAGGTGTAGAACTTGGTTAAAATATGATTGACTTGAAATTTACATGATAAATAGATAGTTTATTGGTATATAGATATGTTTGCTAACCTTGGATTGTCACATTAAGGTTGTTTCTTAAACTTGATCTTCATCCATTGTAGCAAAAGATTGTGCAATTTAATGAAGAGAAAAATTTGATTTTGACTCGAGAGGGCTAAATTAAATGTTTTTGAACCTTAGACTAACACATATAATCATTGAAGTGCTAATTGAGAGGGAATTAATCTAGTCTTAGGAAATACAAAGGGGATAAATAGTCCTAAGCTTCATTTAATCATTAAAGTAGAATCAACTTTACTTTGTTTATTTTAATTGCATGTTTGAGAACCAATTTTGCTTTCTTCAAAGAAAAACAATTCAAAATGTCTTCCCCCAACCTAATTAAGAACACAATTGTGTTAATTAGCTATCGTTTTCCATAATCTCTGTGGGAACGATAAATCTTTTATACTACTTGCGACCCATTAAACTTGTGGTAAGAAAAATAGCAAACAACCATCTTGAGTTGTAACCCATCTTTGATACTTCTAATATGTTCTTAAATACTTATAACAACTTGTAAAAACATCAGTAATAAATGGTTATCAATGACAGAAACATTCAAATAATTCTATAATCACGCTGTGATGCTTTGTTTCTTTAAAATATTTTGATATAGCAAGCTTGAGTTAGAAGCTCGAGCTATTGGACCTTAGTTGAAGAAATTAACTTAGATGAGAGAGCTTGAGTTCAATATTTTCAACAAGTTTGAGCTATGTAAATTAATAAAGATTTATAGAAGATTGAAGATAGCTCAAGCTCATAATTTCCAAAGAGCTTGAGTTAATACAAAATTTTAGCTTATGTAAAGAGAAGAAGAAAAGAAATGTGAGGAGCTTAAGCCATCAAAGGTTCTAAGAATTGATTTGAAGTGTAGAAGATTTTGAGGAGAATGCTTGAGTTAACTTCTTTCAAGAACTTGAGCTATCGTAGAGAAAAAATTGGCTTAATGTTATAAACGAAGAGATAGCTTGAGTTTACATTTTTAAATAGCATGAGCTATCATAATTTAAAGAGAGAACAAATTAGAAGAAGTATATAGCTTGAGTTCAATATAAAGGGAAAGCTTAAGCTATTGATAGATTAAAAGAAAATTGATTTTAAGAAGATAGCTTAAGCTTATAATTTCCAAAGAGCTTGAGCCATATAAATTTACAAGGTTTTTATAGTTCAAAATCAAAGAGAGCTTGAGTCTATAATTTCAAAAGCTTGACCTATTCGAAGTAGATTAAAGAAAAATTGATTTTCAAAATATAGCTTTAGCTTAGACCTTAAGCATTTTAAAGTAAAATTGCAAAGCTTATGATTTTCCAAATGCCAAAGATTTCTCAAATACGAAGATAGCTTTGACCTTATACCTTAAGCTATCTTGGACCTTAAAAGAAATAAATTTGATGTAAAAAAGATTTTAGATGAGAAGACTTGAGTTTAAACAAAAAGAAAAAAAATTGGTTCACAGCTTAAGCTTATAGCTAGAGCTATCAAGTAAAAAAATATATATAAGAGAGAGGTTAAGTCATTGAGATTAGCTCGAGTCAATTTTTTTTTAAAAAAATATTTCATCATATCTTCAACGAGTCACTCACTGAAGATTTCCTTCGTAATAGCAAGCAACTAGCTATTATGAAGGAATAATAATTTTTTTAAAAAAATTGCCCCTACTTTCAACGAGTCACTCGTTAAAGGCAACCCTCCATAACAATGAGGGGGTCAAATATATTTTTAATTTTTATTTTGAAAATCTTGGGAGACAAGCTTGATATCATGAATGATAACTTTTTCATTTTACTTTCAAATTTAGCAAATGACTTATTTTCATAAAGCTCTTTTAATTATCTTTCCAATGCAATAAGAATTATCTCCAAATTCATTATATTCTGGAAGATATAAACCAAAGAATAGATATTGTTCTGGAACAACCATTAAACCTCAATGTCATTTTCGAAAATTTAGAACTCCCTCATATGATCTTCTTTTTGGTTGATCTATGCTTCTTTAGAAAGTTGTAGAGTCTATTTTCATATCCAAAAATAATTATTTCAATTAGAGTTGTAGTTTGAGTGATATGTCAAAAACATTGAACATTATCCAGAATATTATGACAAAATTCTAGTGACAACTTTAAAAATTTATATCTCCTTCATATGAACTGATTTCAGTATGATCTTTATGTAAATTTGTCATTTTTAAGTCTAGTTTCATATGAAATAAGTTTCAACTCAATCAGATTTATAGTTTGAGAGATATAAACAAAAGATTAAACATATATCATGATGGATGCCGGACAGAAGCTTTGGACACTATTAGCTTGAGCTCACACCCATATTTGAGCTTGACCTCGTGCCAATTTTGAGCATGAATTCCATGCCTTTACTCATATATTGCCTAGTCATTTTATCTTTAATTTAAATCATTCCAACCACCATTTGACCATTGAAACATCCAATATCAAACTAAGAACTTGGGTATTGATATTCCTATTATAACTAACAAAATTCTTCTTTCTCCAATCTCTTCTCTTCTTCTTCATCATTATTCTCCACTCTCCAACTTAATAACTTCTCCATTCCATATTTGACATTTCCATTCTTGAATATATTTTTATACTTCATCTTGATCATTCACTATACTCTAACTTAAAATTCTTTTTCCTCTTCTTGTACAATTCTTCTTTATGCAATTTGATTTATTCTTCTAAAGCATCATCCATCCTATTATATGTTTTTTTTTTATTACTTGACTAATCTACAAAATGTTCCATGTTAAATATGGTAGTTAGTCAAATTAAGGAATAATGCATGATGCAAACTTTTTGCTCTTAATACTTGGCATCTAAATTTGTCATTATCAAAACTAATCATACATCTAACAGTTACTCCTTGTTGCCAATAAGCACTTTCCATGCTTTCTGTACTATATCTAGAAATTCCTTTTCAAGTAATTAGGCAGATTAAAAGTGGAATTTTTTGGGTTTTCTTGGCTCTCCATCATTCTTCATATAAAGAGAGAATTATTACTTTGTGATCAGAGATGTATTTGAGATCGTGATACACTTGAGACTGGTTAAACATTGATTGCCACTGTAGATTACAAAACATCCAGTCAAGTTTCTCTTTTAAACCTTCTCTTTCCCATGTGAGCCCATTGCTTGGATTATTCAGTTCAATTAGCCCATAGTCATTAATGCACTCATTAAAATGTTGCATAGATTGAGTATTTGGTGAAGCTCCCCCTTCTTTATTTTGAGGCACCCAATATGCATAAAATTCCCAAGTATAATCCACTCTTTTGTCATGTGTTCAACTACAATATTGATTGATTTCCATAACTTCATTATTTTCCTATAATTAGTCTCCCCACAAACAAACATTGCCAAAAACCATATGTTATTATCAACATTAAGCAAGAATTGCTCATTGGAGGTGACATACTGAATTTCATGATGACACTTATCCTAAAGGAGCCATATCCCACTTACAAAACCTAATGCCTCAATTCTGATCCAATTATTGAAGCCTAATTTTTGCACAATTATATCAGCTTTAGCCCTACTTGCATGAGGCTTTATAAGACAAAAAAAATATCAATATTATTTTCTCTAACAATATCTCTAATTATTACAGGGAAGGCACGTCTACCCGCCCCTACAATTCCAAGTTACAATATTCATAAAAAACACATCATGAGTAAAGGACATGGATATTTATTTGCTTGTCATTATCTCTAGAACAAATTCTAACTCCTCCATCTGGTCCATGGCTAAGCTTGGCACTTCATCTTCATTCACCCCATTTTCCCTAGCATTCCATAATACTCTTGGGTCTGGTGGTTTTGGTTTTGTGTTTCCATTAGGATGTTTTTTATTTTTATGCCGGCTGACTCTAATTCTAGTAGTACCACCTTCCAAATTACCCATGTTGTTATTTTTTTCCCCTTGGCTTCTGTTTCCTTGCACTTGACTTCCTATGTCTTTACCTCCAACTTCTCTCTTTTTTTCCCATGGAACTCTATTTTCCCAATAACCACCACATGCATTTTTTTACTCATTCTTTTTGGATTTGCATTGCCATTTTGAGCCATTCAATCTTGGCCCATATCATTTTGGGCCTTATGATTTTTCATTGCTTCCATTTGCTCACTTACACTACTTGATTTAGGCCTTACATTTTCTTTACCAGTAACTTGTCCCTTCTTAGTCTTACAAGATGCTTTGAAACTGTCACCAACCTTCTTTTTCAATTTTGTACTCTAAGGCAATGTCAAGACATTTTGCTCCTTATAAATTACAATTTCTTTATTATTTCTCTCACTTGTTTCTTCATCTCCTTTTGCAACATACCTCATATTTTGCCCATATCTTTCTTTTGCTTCAAGATATGTGAAAGCAACAAATCTAGATCTTTTAGCTTGTAAATCAATCTTTCTGATCATCTTCTAACCAACCCCCACTCTAGTTTGTCCTCCCTGTGAGGCACTTGCCTAGAAACTTGAGCCCTTAATGGTTTTGATACAAACATCCAAGAGCCAAAAAGGGTCTTTTGACACTGGCACAACCTTCTTCGAAACTACTTCTGACAACTTCCCTTACAAGCTTTTTGCATTGTTTTCCTGTTGCGGCACATGCGCATATTTTTTCCAAGCACATGCTTCATGTCTATGACCATACGGACTACATTCAAAACATCTGACGTTTAAGCCTTCATATTCAACATTGAAGACTTTATCCACAGCAATGATTCTTAGAACTAGCGTCTTCTGGAGGTCCAATTCCACACATATGTGTTCGTACCTTACTCTTTCAACCTTCGTATGTGGGCTCAAGTTATCTGACAGAGTATTTAAATCCGCACGTAAAGGTCGACTAATTCTTTTCCCCTATTCTTGATATACAATTTCTATTGTAATAGTGCATTGGGATTTTCAGTATTCTAATCCATGTAAAGTTTCTTCCCAATTGGTTCTTTGCTAGTTTGGAGTAAGGTGTCCACCTTTACACTAAGATACATTGTTGAGCAATTACCCATGGTCCATCATACAACACTTTCCAGTAATGTTCCCTCCAACAATCTGGGTTTGGGAATCTAACCATGAAATAATTGTTTAGGAGATCGATTAGCTGAAACTCACTAGTTCCCCACATCTTGACCATATGAGCTCTCAACATGTACAAATTGTACCTTTAGCCAAGCACTGTAATGATTAAGGAGTGGTTCCACAGCTTGCACGAATTCTTCTTGAGTTATTGGCACTATTAGGTAGGTTCCCATAAGCTCTTTTATTTCCTTAGACAGCTCCAGTAGCAGCCAAAAGATATCATTTTCTTCTATAAACAGATCATCTATTTCCATACATTCACCACCATTTGATGTCCCATTGTACCCTATCAATGATTGCTTATATGATGTCACCTGGGTATTAATCTTATGCTTATGATTGTTCTACAGTATTTGTCTGTCTTCATCTATCATGTTATCCACTACTCCCTCATGCTCATCTTGATACTCCTCCATTCCATCATCCATTATTTCATTTTCAGCTTCAGTCACTTTAACTTTCTTTTTCCGGTTGTCCCGTGCCACTTCAAGCGGCTAATCTGATAGAGTCTTACGTTGACATGTGTCTTCCATACACACACAAATCCCAAGAGAGAGAATATATACCAACTCACTTTTTAACACTAAAAAAGTTATTTTAACGCTTTTTTTACCTTTCCTTTTTTTAAAAAAAGAGAGAGTTATTTTATTGTTTACAAAATCTAAAATAAAGAAAATTTTTTAATTGTGATATTTTTAAAAAATATTTTTTTATTTAAAAATCATTAGTCAGAAATCATAAATTTATATGATCAAAATTTTATTTAGATTTTGTAGATCTAACCACAATGAATAGCTCTTAGTTTGGAAAAAAAAAAAAAGAATAGCTCTAAATGCTCATAATTGTGATGAGCACTAAAATAAACTATTTGTTGATGCAAACTCTTTTAAGAGCTGACACGTGAAATAGGGATAACATTAAAATTTATCGTTTTTCTTCAAACTATTTTGTTTGACTGATGAACTAATATATAATATAAATCAAAATGTAAAATATGATTCATGTCTTTTTTAGTTATTTCCCATTAATAGTTACTTTTCAATATATCAATCAAACAAGTTTCAATTTTAGATAAATAACTTATGCTAATAGGGATAACATTAAAATTTATCGTTTTTCTTCAAACTATTTTATTTGACTCATGAGCTAATATATAATATAAATCACAACATATAATATTATTCATGTCTATTTCAGTCATTTCCCATTAAAAGCTACTCTTCAATATACCAATCAAACAAGTTTCACTTTTAGATAAATAACTTATGCTATCGACAATCCAAATATAAATCACATTACACAATTTGACTTTTATCTAATCTTACTTTTGTACAAGTCTGATTGCAAATAAGTTATTTTTTCACGCTGTTATTCCAAACACACTCATAAGCTGCTTATATGAAAAAGTAGCTTTAAAAATAAGCAAAGTTGTTTTAAATTTATTATTACTAATTTTAAACACTTTTATGAGATTAATAGATTTTTTATTTTATGAAAGGCAATCATTTAAATGTCCCCTTAAATTCTGTTTTTAATTTAATTTATAATTTATAATTTTATTATATTTTTTTAATGAAAAAAAAAGAGGTTATGTGCATGAGAGGACGCATTCTTCGAAGACAAATTAGAACTCATTCAGCTATGAATAAGTTTACTTTTTTGAAAATCTAAGCTTGTTCACAATCTAAATGAATTCACTTTTTTATTCATAACCAAATTAAAATTCGTTAATGGTCTGAATGATTTCTTTGTAATTTAAAACTCAAAACTACACAAGAATGAGTTCTAGTGCAACAGATTGATAAATATTTTTTTAAAAAAAATAAAGCATGTATATAATTTTTGTTCCTTTTTTTTTATTGAAAGCAGTACATGTTACATTCAAATAGTTAACAAGCGCTTATCTCTCTCCACTAGCTCAGATATAAACTCTAGTGTGCTCATAAAGTGTATCATTCCACCTACAGAACTCAGAGCATGTTTGGCCAAAGTATCTGCTATCATGTTTGACTCCTTATTACACCAAGCAAACTGAACATCCCAATCTCTGTCACACATTTCAAGTACTTCCTTCAATATGTCTGAACCCTCTATATCCTCAACGGCCCCCCATGCAATCTCTAAATCAACTCAGAGCAGTCATACTCCACAATTACATGTCTTCCACCCCAATCCCAAGCCATCTTCAAGCCAAACATAACACCCTAGACCTTTGCAAGAAAGTTGTTACCACTACTAATGTTAAAAACAAAGCCTCCTTTCATTTCACCCTTACAATCTCTCATGAAGCCCCCACAAGCTGATAATCTCCCATCCATTGTGCAAACCCCATCCATATTCACCTTCAGATAACTCTTCTTTGACGATTACCACACCTCCTTCCTATTACCTGACTTTAGACATTACGATATAGGAACACCACCCCATGACAAACAGGCCCTAACCTGTGAGATACTCATTATTATACTTGGATTTTCTCTCTCAAAAACCCTTTTATTGCGATTTAACCACAACTGGTGACATAATTAGGGAAACCATCGACACCACTTTATCCCTTCCACCTAAAAATTTCTTGTCAAGTTCCATTCTATCTACTTCTGAATCTCATTCTTAGCAAAGAAATCATTGGCGTAATTATCAGGAATAATTTTTAACCACACCTCTCTAGCATTCGAGCAATCACGTAAGGCATGCAAAACATTTTCAATTAACAAACTTGTACATCCCTGACATTCTCCATATTGAGACAAT
>JBAGKO010005885.1:0-11880 GCA_037177275.1 Acacia concinna | reverse complement strand
ATAAACTATAAACACAACCAATAATTTTCTACATTCTTCTAAGTAATCAAAGTCATAAAAATTCAACCAACCAACAAAAAAAAATCCTAAATGTTATGAACAATGAAGATGTAGAGAAATAAACAGGCAGTACTTAGAAGATGATGATGTCCGTCAGGAAGGAAGGAAGAGGACCTACGCGTGGTTCGCCAACGGAGTGCTTAAGGTAGGTTGGTGCCTAGGGTTGTCTACGAGGGGTTTGAGTTTTGGTTGGGGAGCTTGCATTGCGGTTCGGCTTAGGGGACACTGTCGTGGGGAGCTAAGGCCGTCGCTCAACATGGGGGTGGGGGCGTCGCGGGCTTGCTAGGGGAATGGGGGTGAGGGGTCACAAACGACGCTAGGGAGAAGGGAGGCGTCACACGGGTAGGGGGTCACCGGGGATGAGGGGTCACGGATGACACCAGGGAGGAGGGAGGCGTCAGGATGGGGGGTCGCGGGCTTCAGAATGGGGGTGGGGGTCGTGGCTTGCAGGGGGAATAGGGGTGGGGGGTCGCAGGGGTATGAGGGTTGGGACTTTGAAAGCAGGGAGTGGGCGAGTAGGAAGAAGGTGGGAGTGAGGGTGTTAGGGGGAGTCATGGTGCCAAAAGGGAGTGAGTTTTCTGGGACCCTACGACATCCCCATAGCTTATGGGGACGCCGTAAGTCACTTATGGCGTCTCTAATTACAGTTGGGGATGCCGTAAGTCACCCTTACGGCGACCCCAAGACAATCTGTATGGCGTCCCCCACCCCTAAGGAACGTCGTAAGTCCCCTTACGGTGTCCCCAAGACGTAATTGGGACGCAGTAAGGGCGCCAAATTTTGGACTTAAGGCATCCCCATTAAAACTTGGAGACGCTGTAAGTATCTTACTGCGTCTCTAATCATTTTTATGGATGCCGAAATTGCTCTAAAATTACTTTAAATTACAAGAATGCCACCGCGTTTACTTTTTACTTCCCTATTCTTGGAAAGGGATGTCTTTTAGAGATGTAAAATCATCTTTTTGTAGTAGTGGAAGGTGAAGATGCAGCAGGTAACGGCAAAGGCGAGCACAGCAAAGAACAGACGCTATTAGTGGAGAGGTTGTGATTGAAAAATGAAAAAGAGAACAAAAGGCTCTGCCTTTTATAGTTGTCAAAACATGTTGCAGTTGCATGTGGCTATGTGTTCAACTTCAGCCCTTAGCAAATTTGATAATATATAGAAAATACCGAGTTAAATGGCTATGGGATAATCAATTTTAAATAACATTACAAAGCTAGAACTTTAAGACATACTCCTCCGATATAAAATATAAGATTTAATTGATTTTTCTTTAGAAATTAAGGAAAGTGAATAAGTTTAATGATAGTATATCATTATATTTTATAAGTTAGATAAACTAGTTTGAAGAATGATAATAAATCTAAATACTTTAAAATGATCTAATTAGTTTTTTTAAAAAAATTTAAAAATCTTATATTTAAGATTGGATGAAGTATTTGTTTTTTTTAATGTTTTTGAAAAAAAATGATTAAGAAATGACATAACTGGTATTGCCGTTAAAGTGAGAAGCATAGTTATGAGAGATTTAGAACAGAAGAAATTAATGAACTCACCGGGCTAAAATTTTAAAAGGGGAGAATTTCATTGAAATACCAAATAAGGGAATTAATTTAAAAATGGCCCCAAAACATTATGAAATATCAATTAAGACCCAAAAACCAATTTGAAATTAATTTTGCATGGTGAAATGACCAAATTGCCCTTGCTTTTTTTTAATTAAATAATAAAATAATGTTTTCTAGTGGGCCCCACACGGACCTCTACCGCTGGAGTCGGCTAGGGCCATGCTTGCAGCTAGCTGACCTCAGGTGAGACCTCCGGCGTGGGTCCCATCGAAGGTGTGGTCAAAAAATAAGGGGAGTGGGGGTTCAAACCCCCTTCCCCCCGAAGAATAAGAAGGCCAAGCTTCCTCTTCGATATATATACATACATTAATATATGTATATTAAATTTTAGTCCATACCCACTTACATTTTGATGAACAAGTTTAATGCACTTCACAAACATGAAAAAAGGTCCCGTGAACAAGTTTTACTTTTTATTAACAAGATAAATTAATTTAAATAATAATAATAATACTAATAATAATAATAAAAGCAAATGTCTTAAATCCTATTTGGTTAATATATTCAATACAATATATATAATAAACTTAAGTCCCTACCCACTTACATTGTGAAAGAACAAGTGTGTTGCACATCAATAACATGTAAAAAGGCCTTGTGAACAAGTCCAATTTTTTATTAAAAAGATAAATTAATTTAAATAACAATAATAATAACAACAACAATAATAAAAGCAATTGTCTTACATCCTATTTAGTTAATATATTCAATACAATATATATATATATAATAAACTTAAGTCCCTACCCACTTACATTCTGATAAACAAGTATGTTGCACATCACGAACATGCAAAAAGGCACCGTGAACAAGTCCAATTTTTTTTATTAAAAAGATAAATTAATTTAAATAATAATAATACTAGTCATAACAATAATAATAAAAGTAATTGTCTTATATCATATTTGGTTAATATATTCAATACAATATATATATATATACATATATAAAATAAATTTAAGTTTCTATCCACTTACATTCTAATGAACAAGTGTGTTGCACATCACGAACATGTAAAAACGCTTCGTGAACAAGTCCAATTTTTTTATTAACAAGATAAATTAATTTATTAAAGAACAAGATATTTGATTTGTTGATAAAGACTTTTTACACATTCGTGATGTGCAACACACTTGTTCATCAGAATATAAGTGGGTAGAGACTTAAGTTTATTATATTGTATTGAATATATTAACCAAATAGGACATAAGACAATTAGTTTTATTATTATTGCTATGATTAGTATTATTATTATTACTATTATTATTATTATTTAAATTAATTTATCTTTTTAATAAAAAAATTGGACTTGTTTATGGGGCCTTTTTGAATGTTCGTGATGTACAACACACTTGTTTATCAGAATATAAGTGGGTAGGGACTTAAGTTTATTATATATATATATATATATATTGTATCAAATATATTAACCAAATAGGATGTAAGACATTTGCTTTTATTATTATTATTATTATTATTATAATTAGTATTATTATTATTTAAATTAATTTATCTTGTTAATAAAAAAAATAGAACTTGTTCACAAGACCTTTTTTCATGTTCTTGAAGTGCAACACACTTATTCATCAGAATGTAAGTGGGTATGGACTAAAATTTAATATACATATATTAATGTGTGTGTGTGTGTGTGTATCAAAGATGAAGCCCAGCCACTCTTTAGGGGGAAGGTAGTTCAAACCCCCACTCCCCTCTTGGTTAGAAAATCATTTTTTCTCGCCACACCTCTGGTGGGACCCACCCTGGAGGTCTCACCGGAGGTCAGCCCACCCCCGATAGAGCTTCGGCGTCAGGCGGTGGAGCTTCGGTGGTGGGGCCCACTAGACATCATTATTTTAAATATTTAATAAAAAAAATCAAGGGCAATTTAATCATTTCACCATGTACAATTAATTTCAGATTGGTCTTTGGGACTTAATTAATGTTTCAAAAAGTTTTGGGGCTGATTTTAAATTACTTGGCTTATGTGGTCTCTCAATGAAATTGTCCCTTTTAAAAGAAGATGTACGTGGGTTGGTGAAGATTATGAAGAAGAAAGAGAAAGTAATCAACTCACAAACCCCTAAAACGCCTGTGGTCAGCCTTCTCACACCCATGGTTCACTTTTTCCCTTGCCGTATCAATGCCATCAAGTACTCTATAAATAGGACCTGGCTTGTGCTAAGCTTAATGCAAGCTTAGTAGGGAGAGCTTAATAGCTCTAGACTGTCTAAATCTTATTTTGAATTGTCCAAATCTAATGTTTCTAAAATTTGTGATTTTTTTTTAAGTAAAAAAATTATTTTTAAAAAATGATAGTTAAGAGATTATTTTTATTTTAGATTCTATACCTATTAAAATAATAGTTTTTTTTAAAAAAATAAACTTTTAAAAATTCAGTTATGGACCATCTAAATTAGATTTGACGGTCAAGATCTGATGAGCTCTTCATACTAAGCAAAATTTCTTAGTAGGGAAACCAATTCCCTGTAAATAAGTACGCAGAAAAAGAAGTTTTGCATGTTACAATCGTGAATGTGGCAAAAAGACGTTCGCTCTATTTATTTGCAAAAAAGTGATTTATTTATAAGTTACTTATTAATTTGCTATCGTGAAAAATGTGATTTATTTGTAACTGAATTTTTGTAAAAGTAAGATTGAGTAATCTGATTTGTGTTTGGAATAACGATAGCATAAGTTATTTTTAAGTTACTTAATCATATTACATGTTGTGTTTTATCATATTATATATATAATTCATAAGTAAAACAAAATAACTTAAAGAAAAATGATAAATTGAAAATGCAACTAATTAGCTTTCTTATGATTTTTCAAAAAAAGTCAACTAGGCCTTATATTAAGACCGGAGGGAGTAAATTATAACATATCAGAAGATTAAAAAAATAAAAATTTTACTTCTCATCACACTTCCCAAATGGATAGAAAATCATCAACTTTGTGCTTATGGGAAAACATGTGATTTGGGAAAACCTCCGACCAAACATATACCTTTTTTTTAAAGGAAAAATGTTTGATTTGGTGGGAAAACGTCCAATTTGAACTTTAGATCAGCGCCCCAAACACACCCTTAGTTTGTACAATATTTTAAAAAATATATTCATAAATTTTTTTTGGCAACTGTCAAAATTTAATTTGCGTTTTAGAAGTAAGTAAATGCCTCCCATGCATGTTAACATCATTTAGGGAAAATGACATTGAGTTCCTAATGATTAGGGATATTGGCAAAAAAGTTTCACAGAAAATTTTCATATCAAAGAGGTCCCAAAGGACTTTATTTATATTAAGTCTAAGTGTAAAATTACCTCCCTACTCCCATTCATTAAAAAAAGAGAACAAGAGAGGGATCTTTAGTAGTTGAGAGTTAAGGTATTACCTCACCCGGTGAGATAAATCCCAGAAGATAGCAACAGAGGGATCTTTAGTAGTTGAGTAAAGCTGGAAGTGGGCTTTAGTTTTGATATTCCCAGGGATCCTAGAGTGGAACCATTAGGTTAAGCAGAGGATCGACTGGCCTATGTTAAGATGTGAGATGTGACTCAGGCAATTATAGGCATGTGTCATGAGGATCAGTTTAAGAGATAATCTATTGAATTACTTGTTGTGTGCTTTTGTATGCTGCTTGCATATGAGAAAGAGATAGTTTTGCTATGAGCCTAGGGTTTCCTATTCCTTTATGTGGAAGGTTAAGATGGTAAGAACAAGACGAGCTGTAGGGAGATAGGGGGAACTAGGAAAGAGCCCCTAAAGCTATTGTTGATCCGTTGTGGAGGATCATGCATCGCTTAGATGAGTTATAGCAATGATGAATGAGAGTAAAGCAGAGCAAGCTC
This sequence comes from Acacia concinna, assembly GCA_037177275.1. Taxonomy (NCBI): domain Eukaryota; kingdom Viridiplantae; phylum Streptophyta; class Magnoliopsida; order Fabales; family Fabaceae; genus Acacia; species Acacia concinna. The sequence goes on along the minus strand of JBAGKO010005885.1, from coordinate 6,341 downwards.
ATCAGGAATAGGATAGAGACCAGGCCATAGCAGCAGCAGCAGTACAACAAGTAAGATTGGCAAGTACAGGTGAGGTAAGAGAGTCTCAATGGCTTGTTCCACCACAACTCTAGCCAGCGGTTGTAGAGCCAGAGAGACAGTTAGATGACCCAGAGACTACCCAGAGGTGGGTAGGGAAATTTTGTAAGCATAATCCTCCTACTTGTAAGGTGTGTTAGACACACCAATAGTTGAGGACTGGGTCACCCGGCTGGAGAAAGAAGCGGATCAGGTGGAGGAACACTGAGATAGTGTTACAGGCCCAAAACACTCCATTGAGATAGGAGTTGTTCTTAAGGAGGTTTTACCAAAAGCTCTTCTCTCAGTCTGTGAGATATGGGAAGAAGTAGAGTTTTGGTATTAAAGCGGGCGGAGGAAGAGTTATGGAGGGCTACTTAGCAAGAGGGTTAAAGCTAGCCCTAAATGAGAGAGTAGCTCCCCGCCAGCTAGAAAAGTTTAATGAGGCAGTAGAGACCTGTTGGACCACTGAGAGTAGTTTAGATCATTGGCTTATAGCGAAGCCTACCCCGAGAGTATATGGGGATTCTGCTCAGCCAGTGCAGATTGTACCTCCAAGTTAGATGGAAGTTGGGATGTCTGCTAGAACTATTAGTAAGAGTAAGAAGAGGAAGAGTGACAATTCTAGCAATGGAGGAAAGCGAGGAGACAGGACAAGGAGTAGAGGACTGGACTCCGGTATGCCCAGTAAGAGAAGTGTTATATCTATGGTAGGGATCACGGATAGAGGCTGTGCATGATGGGCTAGAGGATCTTACAGTTGCGGTAGGCTGGGACATTATGCTCGGGAGCGTGCGTAGAGCGCTAACAGTTGGAGACCTCATGTATAGAGAAGGGTACGCCTTGACCCCAGGTGAAGGCTTGTAAGTCGCCTGAGCGTACAAGGTGCTAAATTATGCGTTAGTTTTTTGAGAAAACAGACACATATTGAGGCGTCTGTTTTCCCAAAAAACAGAAGCAGATGCCTACTAGGTGTCTGTTTTGGTTATTTAATTATTTCAACAATCCAAAATTAAACTATTTCAACAAAATAAATTTCTTCCTCATACGTTATTTAATTATCTTATCATCAATAATCCAAAAGTAAACTAAAAAAAATATCATCCCATATTTCATCAATTTCTAAATTTTAAACTTTGGCCCCTCCTAACCACTTTTATAAAAAAATTCAATATATACATTAAAATAACTTAACAGAACTAATTAAGATAACTTAACAAAAGCAATTCACATCTTAACAAAAGCAATTAATATCAAAATTAAAATTGAATAATAAAATTTACATTCAACTACTGTAATGTAATATTAAACGATAAACAAAAAAATATTTAAAACTTTCCGTACTCATTACTAGCTGTTGATAGCGAAGGCTTCACAAATTTAGTGTATCTTATTGTCAAAACAACCCTGCTGATAGGAGTATTTGAAAGAGCAGACACTAGTGGCGTGGGAGCTACATCGATGGCCGACGTGAAAAATAAGAGCAATACGCGAGCACAGAAAAGTCAGGAGGGATGCTGTGAAATATTAAAGGCAAGACAAGAGTGGTTAGGGAGGGAGGTCGCTACTATCAAAAGAGAGAGAGTTTGGATTTCAGAGAAAAATAGTTGAAGACAAAGGAATAAGATGAAAATAATTGAGAAGACGAATAATACGAGGGAAATAGAGGTATGAATAAAAAAATCACGTCTATTATTTCATAAAAAAAAACGCTAAATAAGTCATCCTATCAAAGTGTCAGACACTGTAGAGTTGTAGAAGCTAGGTGTGGTAGGCCTTTATGCGTATGTTCATATGGAAACAGATGCCTAGAGGTGTCGGCAAGCTCACTCATGTCGCCACATGGCGTTTGTTTTAATTAAAAACATACGCTAAGTTTTAAAAACATACGCCAGCTGCTGGCGCTGGCGTCTGTTTTTGCTGTTTTTCTAAATATGATGCAATATTGAGCATTTTACTTTCTTTTAATTATGATTGTGCGTGATAAGTGCATATTTTATAATAAATATATATAAATTTGGAATTCATATATTAAATTTATAAATATTTTATATCTATTTGGTTTGTTTATATATATCTTTCCTAAATCTAATCATAAGATAAAAATAATCTTTTTAATGCAGAATCTACTCTTATATATTATAGTTTCTATGTTGCAGGAGAAAGAAAAGAGAATAAAAAAATGATAAGAGGAAAGAATCAGGAATTACGTGAAGATATATTAGATGGCAATTAGAGAATCGTAACAAAAGGTTCAGGGAAGACGGAAATCAATTGCAACATAGGCGTGATGCACATTTAAAGGAGAATATCTTATTAGATCAAAGAATCAGAGCGACAAATCAGGAACTGCACAATAAAGGGGACACTGGCGTTAATAGAAAAAAGACCTATTCACAATATATATTGACATGGATTTACGCAAGAAAGAAATCGGCAGACGCCAGAGGAATTCACAGAAGGTATATCACGCAGACGCTGCAGGATATTCATATAAAGGCGGCAAGAAGAATTTCTACAACTCCAAGAGATATAAGGATTTCAGACTATAAGGGCTGATTCTACTCGATGTTCTTATTTATTATTTCATTTGAATTAGTAAATTATAACTTCTCAGTAGGTATGACCCTAGAATACTCTAGGATTATTACTACATCGATCCTATGCACTTGCGATCTGTGCCACCGCGTGACTTTTAACTTCTGTTATTTTAAAAATGGACATATCTTACAGAAGTTATAAACCAGTACCTTCCTATCCTATACACACTGGGATGCATGAAGCATCATTTAGCATAAGAAAGTTTTGGAACGCCAAAATCGCATGCACACACTTTCTGGGAATTATGACATTTTCTAAAATATAGAAAAATAGAATATGAAATATAAATAGTTGGCAAAAATTTACATGGATACATACCTCAAGTAATTGAATTTAGGAGCTTTAGCAAAAAAATTAAAAAAAAATAAGAAACGTCAACAATTGGCTGATACTTTTGGACATCGTAGTAATAAGAACTTTCTAATGTAATGTAAGAAAGATAAACAAACAAACAAAAAGCAGCAAAAGAAATAAATACCTTATACTTCTACTTTTTTGCCACATTATCTATATATATATATATATATATCTATCTTAAAGCCATACTCCAACCAAATGTATGTAATCAAGGCTGACGTTCAACTTGAGATGAAGCTAACATCAAAACCTGACTGGAATTGATAGTATTATATGCAATACAGACATTGCAGAATATATTACACGAAAGAGCAACAAAATGATGACTATGAAAAAAACGAAACAGGCGTAAAATGTCAACATATATTTGTGGAACTTGTTAAACACAAAAATGAGGATGACAAGGAAGTATAATGATTCATGAATGAGGAAAGGAAAGTAGAGTACGTGGTCCAATGACTAAAGTTGGAGGTAAAATGGTTAGTTGTTAGAAGCTAAGAGTTATTTTTATTGGAGCAGAACATGTGAGAGATGAAGTTGAAGATAGCAGAAACTATACGACGCTTAATGCTTCCTCTCTTTGGCAGAGCCACAGCCACCTTCCTCTTCGTCTTCTTCTGTTGATCATCTGCAGAATCTCTCAACCTTGTATCCGCCATTAACTCACTAGCTATGCACGATCTGATCAGAGAATTGTATGATCTTATTGAATAAGAGATTTTTGTTGGTATATATGTGTCCGCCTGATAGGAGATAGTGGGAAGGTGTATATATAAATGTAACAGACAGAGGCAATAATATACTGTATTAGTTTAGGGGGGACCCATGTGGTTGACAATTTACACGCGGACTCACAAAATGAACGTAAGACTTAGCTTGTTCGTTGCTCTTGCATATAGTTTTGCTTCCTGGTCTCAATGCATTGCACACATCTGATTAACTACTAATTGATGAGATTTCAGCGGTTCAATTTGGAAAAAGCGATATTGGAAATTTTGTGTGTATATGGATGGAGTAAACATAATTGAAAACGGTTTGTTTTTACCACGAAGAAGTGGCGTGATCTAGAAACTTGCCCTGTGGGCGCCATATGAATATTTTCCGCCACTACGGAAACAGAGAAAAGTGGCAAACGTCAGTCATAGCTTCTACAGGTCTACTAAGTTTTCTTCTTCTTTTTTTATGACACTTTATTTAGTTTTTTTTTTAAATTTTTATCAAGGTATAAAAATCGGATCAGGCAACGAATCAGTGACAGCATGGGTTCAGGATTCAAAAGGTTCAACTAGGTCGGACCGGGGGTTGAACTGGTTATATTAAAATATTAAAATTTAATTGACAATGATAAAATAACACTATATATATACATGAAAATTAAAGAAATATATAAGTATAATTTATAATAATAAAATAGGTGACAATATATTGATATATTTTTAAAATTTTATAAATAAATGGGAATTATTCTTTTTTTTTCTTTTTTTAAATAAAAACTAGGTTGACTGGACGGATTGGCCGGTTTTCCCGGTCGTTGACCAGGTCGAACCATTGACTGGTTTTTTAAGCAACCGAATTAGACTAGGGGCTGGTTCTCGGTCAGACCGGTCGAATCGGCCGGTCTGATCTGGTTTTTTGTTCATGGGCAATTTGTGAGAGTAGAATGAGTTGCAATTTAATCTAGACATTACACACAGTAAAGATAGTTAGACAAATCTTATTGGGTGGAAAGTATTTTAAATTTAATTTCTAAAGGGGTTATTCATGAAGAGAATGATGAGTTATCATTTCATATTTCTTTTTTAATTAAAAAAATATCAAAATTGTTCGCTCAAGGAAATATTAATGGAATAAAATTATTTTCTTTAGAAACAAAATACACATGAACATAGAAAATGGAAAAAAGTATGTATTAATGGGTTCCTTGAGTGGAGGGTAGGATGGAATGGGTGTTTATGTGTACTTCTTGCTGAAGAAAATAAACTTACACTACCACAGAATTGTATATATATGACGCTGGATATATTGTGACTATTGGAATACCCATCATATATAGAGAGAGGAAGGATTTGAATCGATGTCTCATCTAGTTATATGTGACGGTGTTTTAAAACAATGTCATAAATATAAGAAACATTTGTGGCATTTTTTCATATATAAAGACAAGGAATTTGAAGCACCATACGTCCAGGACATATATGACAGTTTTATAAAGAAACATCATATAAATTAATTCAATATATGGACATTTTTAAGAAACCGTCATATATAATTGGAATACATATATGGCTGTTGTTTGATGAAAACCTGCGATACATATAGTAGTTGACAGTTGTTTTGAAACAGCCGTAATAGAAATGCCTTTAAAAACCATCCCATGAATCCTTTTTTTACTACGCTTTTAGACTCAACAAATTTAGTCATGCGTGCTCTTGTCCACCACAACTCATTCACCGGCCACTTCCAACATACCCGCCTAGATTTCCTTGTCATTCACGCTCTCCTTTTGATGTATGTCTACCTCACTATGAATATATGTGCTAACTAGTATATTTGATTTGTATGTCTAGATGGTGAACTTTGTGTCTACTGCGTACTATTATTTCTTCAGAACTTTACAATTTTTACGGTAAATCACATAAAAGTAAGAACTTTCTACCCTTAAGTGTACTTATTATCGTTTACTGCTAAAATTTTGATGAATCTAGCTAATCAATCTATTATGGATGGACGGACGACGTTCACTGAAGATATATAGAGGAAGTTGTTAATTGATGATATAATGTATATATATGATGTTAGCTTCTCAATCTGTATAGTCACTAAAAGTGAGAACTTTAATTAATTTGTTGTCTAACTTTTCTTACTTGCTTATTCTGTTTTGCAGTGATCAATCGTCATCATTTTTGTTTTGCAATTTATTTATTGAGCTCCCCAGATGAATCTTTGTCATTTCAAAATAAATGTATACTATTTCAGATGGCCTGGTTTAATCTAATAAAATCATAAACAGGTAGACATTGATCTCTAGAGGGCATAAGATTTTTCGGGGGCTCAATATAAATGGATTGTAAGATAAAATAATGATTATCGATCCTGTAAAACAGAAAATGATATACTTGGCGGTTGTTATTAACAACCATCATATATACATATATATAACAACTGTCATTTCACTACTACAAAATATATATTTCACATCCCCATAAAAAATCCATTTTTTAAATTAGAGACATCAAAAAGTGAGGCGGTGGGTCTTTTTTGTAATTATGATTATAAAAAAGTTACGTGGAAATACATTCTACGTCCCCCAATTTTATATGGGGACA
>JBAGKO010005874.1:0-11881 GCA_037177275.1 Acacia concinna | reverse complement strand
CTTGATAATACAGGGACCATCAAAGAGTACTCTCTTGTAATGAGTCTTCCACATTTTTGGCTCAGTGAATCTCAAAACAAAGTAATTGTTCGGGATATCTATTAGTTCAAAGCTAGAAAAGCCCCAAAGTTTTGCCAGAGCATCTTTAAGCACATACACGTTGTATCTTCTCCCTAGCACTGTAATAATAAGTGCACATTTCCATGGGTCACACTACTCATTAAATTCCTCTTGTGTACACTGTGCTTCAGGGTATGTTTCCTTCAACTTCTTCATCTCCTATGTTTCTTCAAGTAGCTTCCAAAATGAATTAGTGTCATCCATAAGTAAACCATCCTCTTCCCTCTCAGTAATACTATTAGCAGCACCATTATAACCCAGAAGAGATGCACAGTAAGAAGAATTTTTTGGGGGGATATGATTATCCTCATTCCCGAGGACCTGAATAGGGCCATCACCGGAATTCAGAGAGGTCATTCCCTCATACGTTCACTTCCTCTGTATATATGTAGTTGAGATGTTCGAGATTGAACCGATGTTCTGAACAGTTGAGAACACTCGGCATCACACACAAAACAACCGAACGAGCCATAGAAGAAGCACAGATCCGGGAGATGAGCTGACAACCTTCACTCTTCGTCCTACTGTAGCAAACTTACGCAAGCGATGACTTCAAGCTGCAAGGTCAGTTTCTATTTTGGTTTGCAAGGGAAGACGCGTTCTGATCTTTCAATATTTAGAACTGCAAGGCCAAAGTTTTTGAAAAAAAAAATAGAAAAAAAATAGAGATGGTATCCACATGAGATTCGATCTCTGTCATTGTACCACACTAACAGGGACTAGGCGCTAAAGATTTTGGCGACAGCAGGAACTTTGCTTACCGGAGGAGTGGCAGAGAGATCTGTGCTTTAAGCGTGAATGGTCGTGGTCGGCAGTATTCCAGGTGGTGGCGTGAGCAATCTGACGATTGAATTATTGACAGATCATTTCCATAGGTCGCACTGCATTCATGATACATAAAAGAAAAATTTTATCCCTTATTCTTCCAACTTTGAGTCATAAATAGTAGTTCCAATAGCTCTAATTAGATAAGGTAAATGGTATTAAAGAATGGTGTGACACGGCCTAGTTTAGATAGATGTGGTAGAAAATTGAAAAGAGAGAAAAGCCTAAAAAAAATGGCCCAAAATAAATAAGCAACAAGCTCGTTTCATCAAGGCCTCAAAATAAAAAAAATGTCAGTCTATTCCATAGCCGATTAAATGAAATCGTGTGTTTCAAAGCTCAAAACAAGAAGTATGTTTTTTTTAATTATTAATGCCAAAACATACCGTTTAGTTCTTCTTCCTAGCTCAACTCATACTTGGATCCCTAAGATCCGACCCGTACACCTTCGCAACTAAGATAAAAAATCTTAGAGTCGTCGTCAACTGCTCATTTATTTGGTGTTTCACAGTGAAATTTGGCTCCATCTCCGGTGTATTTTCACAGTAAACTATCCAGGCTATAATGTGAGAAGGGATTTTAACAAATAATCACCAAGATTAAATAGAATAATTTGATTTTGAATCGATATAGATGGTCCATCAATTTTCTGATAAGCGAGATGACAACGGTCATTCAGAGAAGGCCATTCTTTCTTGTCACAATACTTGAAAATATCCTAGAAAGATGAGCAAAATCTAAAGATAACAAGAAGATTTAGACCTCAATAATGAAAAAAAAACTTGTAACATGGAAACATACACGGTTGCTTTCATGGGTTTGCGTAACTAATTTTATATTAGTTGGGTTATTTTTTAAGGAGAGGGGAATCAAGAAAACCTGCTCTGCTAACACATGTTAAAATAACCCAACTAATAATATAAAATACCAAATGTAAATTCTACTAGATCAACAACAAAATACTTTATGTGAAACACCCGACCATAGTTAGTTGAACAATGTATCTCATTACTTGAAATAAGACAGACTATAAACAAGAAACTAGATTAGTAAGATGAGATTCTTATAATGGGAAGATTGTAGCACAGTGATGGACTATGAATTACCATCACCCATCAGGGAACCTCATGGGAGCAAGTACATATTTCTATATCGCTATTTTAAAACCCAACCTAGGCTATTTATAACCTCTCATCAAGGCTTACAATAGCTTTATTGGTCAAGCAATAACCCTAAACCAAATCTCCATCCATATCACATGCAAGACACAATCGATATATATTTTATTCAAAATATATTAAATAGATAATATTCAAAACAAATAGGATCATATTTAAATCAGTAATTTATTAAAGCAATTAATTAGCAATATCTAGAATATTTTTATATGATCAATTATCCAAAATATAATTTGAATAAATATCAAAATATAATATCATCATGTTTAATAAAATATCTAACATTATTCTTATGGGGGCTTTACAATAACTACTATAATGTGTGTTACTCTCCATGGGTGTATGACTTTTTGATACAGAACTTGAGAAACAATTGACAATTGCTCAGCAATTTCATTGGAAAGTAGTATGACTTGTAAACATTAAATTCTTAATATTTGAATTAAAAAAATATTTAAATAAGATATATTTGTTTGACTAGCCACTGGTCAATACTGTCATAGACCAACTAACACCATCTTCAAAAGAGTTACATTGTTTTTTTTTTAATTTTATTTGCTTATTGTTAATTGGGTAAATGTGCGCTCAACACTCTAAACTATTTTTTGAGCTGCAATTAGCACTTGAACTACTTTCTAAGATGCAATTAGCACCCTGAACTATTTAGAGGTACAAATAGCACCCTAATGTATTTAAATGGGTACAATTAGCACCCTTCACTAATAGACACATAACTGTGGTTTTCCCTATATTTTTTTACCACTTTTTAAATATTAATGTTTTATCCTCAGGGGAATTCAATGCTCATCAATATATATGAGCAAAACAAATTCAAAAGATGCATAAATTAAAATTCCTTAAATTATACAAATCATATAGGAAAAAGCCTTCAAAAGCGAATATTTATGGAGATTTGGATTCGCTTCTTGAAAAATTAAAGTGTGTTGGGTTGATTTTCCTCTTCAATTTGTGCCATTAAGCTTTTGTATAGAGAATCTTATTCATTTTATAATGCCAAATAGTCATACCAACAAATTTGGAATAGAAAGTGAGTAAGTTCTTTGTTTTCTATTTTTAAAGATGAACTATTGTTTTTCTTTCTTGGGAGTGAAATATATTTAACAAGCTTACTGTTATTGAAGAATAATAAAATGTGAAAGTTAGACAGAGGTAGTTAGCAGTTGGCCATTTGATACTAAGCCTACCCAAATCTATAAATAGAAGCAAATGTACTATGTGTGAATAAGAATAATCTAGTTTTCCTTACTCTCTCTTTCTTCTCAAATTCCTTCTCTTGTGTTTCCTATCTCTATCCTATAACACTTAACAAATTGACTCTATTAATGGAGGAAGAAATTGTGGGTCTATGACTGTCAACAAATTTTTTTGGATGTTAATGACTTCTCATTCACTAAAGTAACAAAGAAGCTCTTGGTATTTGATAATGTCAATATTATCATTGGTTTTGAGTTTAAGCTTGGGTTAATATTGAGAATGTGAAGTTAATCTTATGGACAGAGTTTGGTGTTTTGTTCTCATTTTAGAGCACCAACTAGCTAGTGTGATATACCATTAATGGTTTTGCTATGTATCACCTATTTTCTCTTCAAATACTTCCCATAATAGAACAGGAATGTAATGGCAAGACAACATATAAGTGCATCAAGTTACTTTCAAAGGTTCAAAACTAGATTGACAACAAGGGTGCCAATACACAAAACACGACTTCACAACCACTACAAAAATTAAACTCCTCTTTGTAGATGTTAAAATATAGGTTTTGAAAACTGCTGTATATAACTATAGTAACAATTGACAAAACCGCTATAAAATCGTGTGTCACAAAATGTTTAGTAGCAATTTTGTTAATGATAATCGCTACTAATTTGGTAGCGATTATACTAAACCGCTGCAAAATCATTCCACTTTGCAGTGGTTCTAAAACAATTACAAAGATAAAAAAAAGGATTTTTTTTTTAAAAATAATTACTGGGGAGAATTTCAAAATAGTTGGTGGGAAATTTTGAAATTTGTCATCAAATGTCGCAGTAGTTTATAACCGCTATAAATATATCAATTTTTTCTTTTTCAAAAAAGGCGCCAGGGTGAGCACCAAAATCAAATATTTTGTAGCGGTTTTGAAAGCACATATGTTAAAAAAAACGTTTTTATCTTTTTACGAAATAAGATAAATTTAATATTTTATTTTTTTAATAATTAATTTTAATTTGATTAAAAAATCTGAATAATATGAAAATGGGTAAATTTATTTTTGATATTTATATAATTTATTTTGAGATTATATATATTATTAATTTGTTGTGGTTAATATAAAAAATTATTGTTTGAAGAGTATAAAAAATTTAAATAAAGAGATAATATTTGAAATTAATAGGGACATGAAAAACATGAAAGAAAAATATAAGATAACACAAAAAATCAAATGAACAAATACCATACATAATTTGGAAAAAATATTATAGTGAATATATACTTAATGCTACCATGGAGTTGTTGATAAAAATTGGAAAAAATGAAAAAGAGAATAGAGTGAAAAAGGAGAAAGGAGAAGAGAGTGAAGTAAGAATAAAGTGAGAAATGAAGTGGGAGTGAGGAATATTCATAATTATCAGCGAGACATTAATAGTAGTTGACATAATGTATTTTGTCGCACTTTTTCATTTGTAGTACTTTTATTTTTATTTTTTTTTTGGTAACAAAACTGACCGGTAATCCGGCACCAATTGGCAACCGACTAATCCAAACTCGAGGGGTAAGAGTACCGCCTACATAAGTGGGGTTATCCCCTCTCCCAATAAGAGCACTTCCTGGGATTTGAACACATGTTCTCATCCTTACAGGAGCTCAAACCCACTTATTAGTTGACCCAACTACTCGTTAGTTGTAGTACTTTTATTTTAGTTTGTAACAGTTTTTAAAACCCCTACAAATGTTTTTTTTAATTTATTTGGTTGAAAAATGTTATGACTAGTTTATAATTTACAAGAATGAGGTTTTTAAAACTCCTACATTTTTTTGATTTATTTGGTAAAAAAATGTTATGACTTGATTATAATTTACAAGAATGTTGGTATATATTTTTCAAACACTATTCTTCGTCATCCCTGTAGAAAAATGTGTTGAGATATTAGTACTATGAAATATATTTTATTGAAATAAATTTAAATTTAATTCAATTAGTGTTAAATTGTAAGAAATGAGAATGGACCTAACTATAGGTAAAGTTTCATTGCCTTATAGGAAGAAGTTGTCAAAGCTAACAGGTTCGAAGGGGTAACTCTCATAAGCAATGTTATCACAATCGCCCATGACATACAAGTCTCTAGGCTTTAAGTGAACCACTCTATTCCAACCTTTATGCCTCTCATCCTCAACATAATAAACTTGTTGAGTCTTGGACTAAGAATAAATGGCTTATTGTCTTTTGACTGGCTAGTGTGAGTTGGCTAGGAGAAATTTACTGAGGTTATTCCCAATTCATCAGTCTTTAGACCCCATAAGGTTGTGGTATTAGCCCAAAGACACTTAAAGAGTGTGATGGTGAAATAACCCTAGTAATTTATTTTGATTGCATCAAAAAACTTTATGTAATAAGGGAGACCTCTAAACTGCATGTTGTTATTACTAGTACTCACATATAACTCATTGTGCCAAAGGTACAATAAACACTCGAGTTTTGGGTTAGTATACCTTAATCCCTTGAAACCATGCAAAACTCGAACTCGTTCACATTATATACAGTAAACCTTGTAGCACATTTAAGTGAACCCATTGCGAGAGCTCTAAAATCTACTAAGTGTAGGTTGTAATCATTGAGTATTTAGTGCATGAACCAACTTGGGAATTCTATGTGGACATTTTTGTCAACTTTGGAAGATGTTTGTGTATAGAGCCTAAGTTCCCACTTTACATGGCTTCTGACTTCCCTGCAAGTAATAATTATGTAAGCGACAAAGACGATCAAGAGATATAGCCACTACATACGGCAAGATGTGATGATCCAACTCTCATAGATGTCTTAACTTCCTGTCTTCATTCTGTTAAACACGATGTCACCTCATGTGCTCAACTGTTTTAGATGACATAAATAACCTTTGCAGACAAGGCTTTAAAGGAAAGTATCTAAGAATCTTTGCAAGCTTCTTCTTTTGCCTTTTTCCCTTTCAAACATTCTTGTACCTCGATGCTTGACACTGTTTACACATGTCTCTATTGGCATCATCTCCCCAATACAACATACAATCGTTTGGACATGCATCAATTTTTTGGTAGTTCAATCCCAATTTATTAATAATCTTCTTCACCTTATAGAATGTTGTGAGAATCTTAGCATTAGGAAATGCATCCTATAATAACTCCAGCAGCATCGACATTGCCTTATCCATAAGTCCACACAAGCACTTGATATAATACAGTTTTATTAGAAAATAAAATTTTGAATATTTACTACAACTAGGATACAGATGATGATATGCTTCTTCTATTAGCCTAAAGAAATCTCGAGCAACTTCATTCTTGAAGAACATAAGGTTTGCACCCTCTACTTCCTCATTGAAGTTGTCCTCATATACCCTAAATGCATTACGAACAACATCATGAACAAGATCGCCATGTTGCACTTGAACTCCTACTTGTGAACTTGCATGAATATCTTCATAATCATATTGGGTTTTTCACCATGAGTTCCCCAAAACATATACTCTTGAGGAAAAGACTTATCAAGTAAATGTTATCTGACAAATCCTGACATATGCCACTTCTTAAATTTGCATTTTAGACACTGACACAAGATTTTTCCATTACAACTAGCATTAAGAGGTTGCAAATTGTAAGAAATTGTTTAATCAGGCCAAATATGTTAGAGAATTGCGAGGTAACTTAATCCATAACTTATATATAGTTTGTAGAGGGTAGAAAATAGTTTATAAATGTATGTTCGTATCTAAAATGTCAAGGTAGGAAGGATTTAAAGGAATCCAATGCCTTTTTATTTGTAGTGGTTACATAAATTGCTATAAATATTTTCATATTAGTAGCGGTTTTATACCATAAACCGCTACTCAATGTTGACATTTGTAGAGGTTCTGTTCCACAAACTGCTACAAAGTTCTTACTGTTGAACTTTCAACGTTTGAACATTTGTAACAGTTTTAGAATACAATACTGCTACAAAATGAGAAACGTTGGTGGGATCACAAATTTTGAACGCCAACTTTTTAAATTTTGTAGCTGTTTTTGCTACAAGAAACTGCTACAAATATGAACATTTGGTGGGATTTGAAATTTTGAGCGGCCAACGTTTCTCATTTTGTAGTGGTTTTGTAGGTAAAAACCGCTACAAATGTATGAATGTTGGCGGTTCAAAATTTAAAATCCCGCTAATATTGAACATTTGTAGCGGTTTTACATCCATAACTACAACAAAAGTTCTTATGTTTTGTAGCTGTTATGTAACTACTACAAATATTAAATTAATATATTTAATTATACAACTTTATTTTACCTAAAATTTAATATATTTAATTATACAACTTTATATTAATTTAATATATTTAACTATACAACTTTATATTAACTAATATATTTAATTATAGAAGTATGTTTTCCCCTCCCCCCAATTAATAATTTAAACTTCATGTGAAAACGATAAAAAAAGGTTTTGACATAAATTAATATATATACAAACGTATAGCATTTGAAATGAAATAAAATCCATAAAGGTAATTTTATGTAAAATAAAAGATAAACATGCTCAAATAAAATCGTATCTAAACACGAGGCAACTGATAATCATGTGGAGCATCGAGGGAAGCATCATGCAATAGCGCATCAAGAGTCAACGTCACCCTCCTTAGCATGATATTGTGGGTGTCTGCAACACAAATTGAGGGACCGACGGGATATGTGGTAGCGGTTCAAGCATCTTACTAAGCAAAGAGTTGGCTATCTCTTGCCATTGGCTCTGGAGTGCATAGTACTGATCCACCTGAACCTAGCTCGTAATGACCACTACTCCAACCTGACTAGCAATCTTTGAAGCAACCTCCTCCTACAACTCGTCATCGACCCATCGCTCCATCTCCTCTTTCCAGAAGTCCTTGATTTGAATGTCATTGACTTATTGCTCCTGCCATAGATCATGGTCAGCTTTGCCCTTAACCCCATACCCCTGCAGCATCCGGGGTGCTCAACCTGGCCAACACCCACTTTTAGGGCTGTAGTAGGATCCATGGCAAGCCCCTAGGACTCCAACAGCTGGGACTCCAATATCTTTGTCACAAACTAATGCATCCGCACCTAGAGCACACGTTCTGTTAGACAACTATTACACATAAAAATTAGACCAAATAATTAAAATTTACAAATGTAAACACTACTATCGCTTCCTCAGCCTGCTAAGATGTGGTGGTTCCATCCTGATGCCTATAGGTGTACTTAAACAACTCCCCATAATATGTCTAACGGTGCTTCTCCTCAACCTGCTCCTCTTGCATAAAATAATTAAATTAATATTCATTTACAAAAATTAAACATATTAAGTTAAATTTAAATTAATTACTAGCTTGTTGTAGGTCATAGCAAATGTCTTCGATCCAGCTATGTGATGGATCGTCTCCTTCCTTTAGACCCTGGTGTTTCTCTTGGAAACAACTTATATAACAAATTTACATTATTAATTTTAAATTAATTTAAAAAACTTAAACATATTATATTTGCTTCATCAATTAATAAAAATGAATTTACCTGTCCTTCCTCACTTCGGGGCTACTATACAAATCTGGCTCACTCGTGAGTGGAAAACCATCAAGCACGACCGCTATCAGCTAGTTTAGGGACATTCTGTCATACCCATCAACCTTATGGTAGAGAGATTCCTCTTTTTCCTCTATGCCATCCCCATCTTCAGTAGCGTGTACCCATGCCTCTCGTTCTTGATGGCAAACTTAGTCTGCAAAAAAATTACAAATTGAATGTTATATAAATTATACTGAATGACATTTATTTACTAGTATAATATTTTTTATACCTGCACGACCTCCTTGAATGCGTGCTCCTTGACTGTTCTGGAGATTTGCCTCCACGTTTTGTAGCCAGGAGGGAACCACATCCAATTGCCACCAAACTTGTTCAGATAGCGGTTGAACAGGTGGCCGTCATTATCGGTTTATCTGTAGCATCATTCCACAGGACCACTACATGTAGTTGACAGTCTAAACTGTTGAGCCCTGCCATGTCCAACCTCCTCTTGGTGAAGTTCCCTATCCATATGAACATATTCAAAAAAATTATTTAAATTATTTATCACGTCACACATTAATTTTAATATTCATTATCTATTGACATTTTTTTACCTTGAACATCCACCTCAAACCCTATATGTCGCAAAGATGGCGGTCGAGGGTGATTATGGTCCCTCCCCTTTTCTTAGTTCAGGAGTGCTTTATGTCTCTCACAGAAGGAATATTGGGGAATACTACCTCTTCCTCCTCGTCAAAGTATCAACGATGATATCTGGAACCTTCACACCTTCTTTCTACGGCACCTGTCCAATCATGTGCGGGGTGGTCATCTCTGGAGGCACTAGTGTGGTAACCTACTTTGTAGGTGTATGTGGGGGAACATAAGGCCTAAGATACTATCACCCCCAACTAATCCTGCCCCTCAAAGGGCGTTTCGGTCTCTCCTCTACCGGCTCCTTTCCTTTATCTCGCTAAGACATAGTGATACCTGAAATAACATAAAAATAAAAATATTAAAAAAGTAACAAATAAAAAATAGAAATTGAATAAAATCTATAAAGAAATAGCTATAAATAGAATACAAACTAAAGAAATGAAACAAAAATATAATTATATCAACAATTTAAAAAAATAACAAATAAAAACGATGAAATACTCCATCACAAATTAAATTATATAGAAATGAAATAACAATATAATTATATCAAATATTTAAAAAAATAAAAAAAACCATGAAATACGCCATCACAAATTAAATTATAATGAAATGAAATAAAAATATAATTATAACAAAAATTAAAAGCAAATATCAAATAAAAAATGAAATACAATATAACAAATTACATTATAATGAAATGAAATAAAATATAATTATAGAAAAATTTTAAAAAAATAAAAAATGAAATGAAATAACATAAAATATAAAAAAAATTATGAAGAAATAAATAGAAATAGAATGAAAACTAAAGAAATTAAATAAAAATATAATTATAACAAAAATAAATAAAACATAGCAAATAAAAAAAATGAAATACAATATATCAAATTAGTTTATAAAGAATTGAAGTAAAAGTATAATTAGAACAAAAATTAAAAACAAATAACAAATAAAAAATGAAATACAATATAACAAATTAAATTATAATGAAATGAAATAAAACTGTAATTATAAAAAAATTTAAAAAAAATAGCAAATAAAAAAATGAAATACAAATAAAATATGAAGATATAAATAGAAATATAATGCAAACTAAATGAATGAAAATAAAAATATAATTATAACAAAAATAAATAAAATATAACAAATATAAAAATAAATACAGTATAACAAATTAAATTATGAAGAAATAAAATAAAAAGATAATTATAACAAAATTAAAAACAAATAAAAATAAAAAACAACCTGAAATAAAATATATACAAAAAAGTATAAAGAGATAAATATAAATAGAATACAAGTAAAAGAAATGAAAGAAAAATATAATTATAAAAAAATTTAGATAAAATTTCATATAAAAAATAAAAAAAATTATAAAAAAATATTAATAGAAAACAAACTAAAGAAATGAAACAACAAAACTAACCTAAACAGATAAACTATAACTAGATATGGGGAGCGCTTCAAGACTTGTGGAAAATCTCCAAACGTAGCTCTCATAGCAAGAAATTATCAAGATGGATAAATGAGAGGTAGGAAGTTATTTATAGGCGTTATATTTGTAGTGGTTTTGGATTAAACTACTACCACAACCCCTATAAAGTGTGAAGTTAACATCGACTTTTCTTGCAAACTTTGTAGCGGTTTCTAAAAACTGCTACAAATGTGCGACCCTTTACATTTTGTAGCACTTTTAGATTTATAACCACTACAAAATGCACATATGGTACTTTTGTAGCGGTTAGATTCACAAAACCACTACACAGTAATCGCAACAAATATCACACCAACTTTGCACCACATGACGCCAAGTTGGTGCATAAATTTGTAGCAGTTATTAGCTCAAAACTGCTACTAATATTGACCACGCACTTGTCACGGCTTAAGTGTCACAAATTTGTAGCCGTTTTTTAATAAACCGCTACAAATTTTGACATTTGTAGCGGTTTTCTTTGACTGCTACAAAGAAACTGTCACATCTTACTATTATACCATTTACCTTACTATATTAGGGCTATTGGAACCACTAGTTATGACTTAAATTTGGAAAAACAAAGGTTAAAAGTTTTCTTTTCTCACTATACTATTCACATGCCCCTTATTTTTTACAAACTTTAAAAAAATCATAACTAATTCTAGAAGAATTGGAATGAGGTGATTCCAAGTTCCTTAGAAAGGCTCTTTCATTTCTCTTTAAGGAAAAATAAACCCATTCTGAGATTGCATGAAAACGGATGTGTAAAGTCTCTCAAACATGAACTGTTCATATGGTCATTTGGCACTATTCATTTAGTCATTTTTCCATTTTCTCTTGATTTTTGGCTCAACTTTGGGAAGGC
>JBAGKO010005818.1:0-11883 GCA_037177275.1 Acacia concinna | reverse complement strand
TTATCCTTCTTTATAGCTTCAATCCTCTTCCTTTTCCTTTGACCATTAGTTTTAGCATGAAAGTATTTTGTGTTTTTATCCCCCATGGAGAACCACTCGCACTTGCCTTTTGAGCCCATAGAAGTTCTTCTTGTATTAATATGTCCTCTAGTTCCAACCAAATTCACTTTTGGAGTTTTTCCAACTCAAGTTTGTTTTTACAGTGATCTGACATGCCAAACAACCCATCAAGTCGATTAAACAAGTGGCGCTTCTATTTACCAAGATGAACATACACTTCCAATTTCCACTGTTGAACTTCTTCAGTAAAACAAGCAACATTCTTAAACCAGAGCGTTCATTCCTCCATAAATTTTTAATGAAAATATCAAAATCATCATCCAGAATCCATGAAGCAATAAATCTAAATGGTCGAACCTGGTTTAATTGGCAAGGCTCCTCATTTGTCATTTTCAATTGTAAAGATATGTGATCTGATTTATAATAAGGCAAATGTAGGAGTTCAACATCAGAAAATATAGATGAGAAAGCATTATTTACCACAACTTGGTCAATACGGCTTTCGTTATTTTCACGCTTCCATGTACAGTAATTAAGATCCTCCATCCAATTGTTAAAATCCCGATCAACTCTATTATATTCATGAAGAGCCAAATGACGATCTCTTTTATGGAGAGTGCTATTAAAATCCCCTCCAGACATTAAGCACTATCTACTATTTCACTAATTCTCTTCAAAGTGAACCAAAGTAATCTTGTTTAGTAATAGGATTTGGGCTAGCATATACAGCAGTAATATATAACATTAAAAAATTAAAAGAATTCCAAAATTTCATAATTTCCTTTTCCTTCCTTCCAAAGAACCCATAAACCACTATTAAAACCCATTGAATCCATAATCTCTATATGTTGAAAACTCAGTCTTGTAGCTAATTTCCTTGCTCTTGCACCACTTGAACGAGTTTCCAAAATGGCTACCATTTCAACTTTGTGTCTACTAGATAACTCTCGAACAAGACCCATAAATGAATTATATCCTGAGCCTCTTGTGCTCCAAAAAAGACAATTCATGAGAAAACTAAATAATTAGAAGAAGGGCTATTAATACCTATATCATCATCATTTAGCATATGATTCTCTAAAGATGCAAGGTTCAGGTTTTTATCGTCAATCCCATGTATAGTTGAAGCCATCTCATATTGTTTGGACTTTTTACAATCATTTACTATTTCTCGCATCTCCGTGGGGTCATGAGTAGGCAGGTCCTCATTTAGCACTTCAAATGGATTAGAAATTCCAATTGGGTCACTCACATGGATTAGCTTGACTTGGTTGGTGAGCCTTTTTTATATGGCGATTTTTCTTCTATTTTCCTTACCACCCAATTTTTGAGACCCTGTCTTCAAGCTTTTTTTCCTATCAAATCTTACCCATTGTAGGTCCTCAACATCTTTGCCAAAATGCTGATTTCTATTATTATAAAATCCCTTAATTTTCTCCCATTAAAATAGCCTCACGTTGACTTGCCCTCCCTTCATTACCTCCAGATGATTGGTTGGCTCTATCTCTCAAAATAATGAGATTCCCTTGATTAATAACTTTTCTTTTTGTATCATCATTAACTTCTTCTATCTCTTGCAAATCCTTGATATTATTATTTCCATATTTAGTTCTCTCTAATCCAGCCTACTTTTGCACTCTAGCACCATAATTACCAGTATTACCATAATTCTTCCAAATTGGACGTTTGACAAGCATGTGAGGTCCATACGTCGGCGGCGAGTATTTTGACACTACGGCGACCATTGTTGTGGCTAATGGAGCTTCAAATTCTGAGTCACGTAAATGTTTATTAGACTCAGAAGAACTCAGATAATCCATCTCCTTTTATGTTCCTTCCCTACTATCAGTGCCATTAACCAGTGTTTTTAAGCATTGGCTATTAAAAATAAAGAGTTTATAGGATTGTAGTGTTTGGTAGTTACTTATGATAATAAATAACTTATACCAATAAGTAACTTATTTTTATAAACGGGAAAAAGTGATTTATGAAAATAAGTCACTTTTTCTATATTTAATAAGTCACTTTTTTTACTTTCAATCTAAACACAAGTAACTTATTCTACCCCAAATAAGTCACATTTTCTACCGCTAATCCAAACACAATTGATTTCTTATAAGTTACTTATTTTTATAAATTCTTTATCATAAATCATTAATAAAAATAAGCCACTTCTGATAAGCCACAGCCAAAAGGACCCTAAATAGAAGTGATTTTATTACACACATATATTATTTAACTAATTATCTTATCAATTAGCTTCTTTATTTATTTGATTGAAAATCTAAAAATTTTTGGAGGAAGAGAGTTGAGACTATATGGGAAAAGAAAATCAGTCTTCCATTAATAAGTTGAAATAATTCAAATAAATTATTAAAGAAAAAAAAGAAAATTGAAGCTAGCCCTATTAAATATGTATATTAATTGATGATTATATTACTAACGTGTTAAAAATCAGGTCAGACATTGAATCAACTGAGGCACTAGATTAAAAGTTAATGGGTCAGATTGGAATCAAGCAGTAGCTAATCCAAGGTGAGAAAGTGAAGATTTTAGAATTATTAATATTAAATTATAAAAAAAATAAAATATTTAAAAGTAAATAAATAAAGTTGACTCGTTCACCACCAAACCAGTTCATTGGTTTTCAATATTAGTCGTCCGGTATGCTCTGACTTTCAATCTATTGATGATTACCTAGGTATATTCATCTAACTTACACTATGATTGGTTTGTATACAATGATCTCATATCCAATTATTTGAATTTTTAGACAGCCAGATTATACATAATCTCCAATCATGATGCACTTTAAAAGAGTTTTATGATATTAGATTTGAAGTTTTAATAATAAGCAAACAATAACTTTAGTTCTTAAGTTTTCCTTCATTATTTTCTGTGATAAAACCAAGTTATCTTGTAATTTTATACTTAATGTGGAGATTTAGGCAACGTAACTCTACAAAATGAGTGACTTTTTTTTTTTCGGTAACGCTAAGATTTGTTTTTACTTTTCATCGGAAAAAAAAATTATGCATTGAGCACTATAAAATATTTTAGCAATAATATCTTAAAAAAAGAATTATGCATCCAGCACCTTCATAAGTACTTTTCATAGCGCTCAGTATCCTAAGTTTAAATGATTGTTATTATTGAGAAAAATATTTTTACTTTATGACACTAAAAAAATATTTTAGGTCCTTAATGAACCAAAAATAGTTTGAGATGCTAAGTGTTGTTTTAAAAAAAATCCTCTAGAATAATGGACTCAACTTAGCACATTATATTGGGATGAAGACCTTCAATTCCCCACTTTATTGGAGTGTTTTAATTAGTTTTTTTTAAAATAGCTTATGGAATATAATAGCTTTTTCATAAAGCTTATATAAAATTATATGTTTTGATATAATAAGAGTGTTTGGATTAGTTTTTTTTTAATGATCAAATGATAAAAAAAGACATTAATTTTTTTGATAATTACATATAAATAATAAGCTTTTTATATATTAATAATATGGATAAAATAACATTACATTGTATTTTTTTTCAAGAGTATTAAATGAAAAAATTGGAAAAAAAAACAAATCAGAACGCTAATCAACCAATAAGATAAAAGAAGAACATCATCATCCAGAAATGTTATGACATCAATTGTTTTCCCTCCCAAAAACTAATTCTTCATGTTTTTTCTTGCACAAATTACTGTACATCAAACGAAAAAGTGAGGCAAAAATCAAATCAAGAAATTTTTGTGAGATAAGTTGTAGCAGTTAAGCATTAGGATCATCTAATAGTCTCAGGTTTGGACTAGAATCCCTTCAAATCCACCATAACTCATGTATCTCATAAAGGTTGCAAATACAAGCAGAGCAATGCTAAAGCTACCATCTAAGATTACAATGTATCTTCCTCCATTAATCTTTCCCTTTCATCTGTTGCCACAAAAACTAAATCATCTGCTCCCTCCACCTTTGCCTCTTCTTCACTGGAAGAAATGGGTGAAGATGAAGACGACGAATGAACTTGTCATCTTCACCGGCGTCCATAGGCCCAAATAGTCTTTAGCCATTGAACTCGCTTCGGTCTCCGGTGATTTCTGCAGTGCGTCCTTCTCCAATTGCCGTGAACCACTAGCACCCACCACGATGACACTATCTCCGATCTGCTGGAAGAAGAGCAGCCACATCCTCCGATCACCCCGAACCACCGGCACCTATCATCGCCTTCTCCGATCGGTTGGAAGAAAGAAAAGTAGAGATGAGAGAAATGGTAAGTAAGAGAGGCAGTGGCGGAAGGAAGAAGAGACAGAAAATAGAAGAGAAGAAAGGAGGAAAGAGAAGATCCAAACTTCTGAAAAGCTAAGGTTCTCGAACACAAAATTAAGGTTTTAAGCCAAACCAACTTCCACAAAAAAAAAAAATTGAAGTGTTTGACTGTTTTTTTCTTAAATCATGGTTTTACTCTAAACCAGCTTTTTTTCCCCCTCATCCAAGCACCCTCTTAAGAATATACTGTATGATTTAATTATGGTAGAGGCGTAGAGCTACGTTCTGGCCCCAAAAATTGTTTAGAGTATACACGAGATTTTGACCTTTAAATTACAAACTAGTCCATCGGCCCAAATGTGTGATGGGTTGTTCGTGTAGGATTGATCAACGGCATATTCATTTAAGCAACTTTTTGGTGTGTATGGTGCTAACATTATTATTTTATGATATACCCTAATCATTACTTTTTAGTTTTTTTTTCCATTGTTAATGATGTTATTTACACTTAGCTGTTAATTTAGTTTTTTTAAATGATTTATGCATTTTATGAGTTTAGATTTATTTGAGTTTAGATAATGGCTTGTTCATTTTAACGTTAAAAATTGAGCTAATTTGGACTTAGGATGATGATTTAATTTATGTTATACGTTTTAATATGATTATATTATACTCTTTCCTGTCCTAATTATAAGGGCCCATTAACTTTTGTAAAAAATCTTAATAAAATTAATTACACTACTTTAAGTATTAAAATTTGTAGTTTTTCTTTAAATTATATTGTTTGACTTATAAACTAATATATAATGTAGTAAAACATAATAATATGATTAAGTAATGTAATTAACTTTCTTAAGATTTTTTTAGGATTCTCTAAAAAGATCAGCGGGCCTTATAATTAGGATCGGAGGAGTATATGTTTTTTGCCAACAACATTTTTAGATTATATATATTTGATAGGATAAAACTAGGTCCTACTCCCTAGGTCCATTCAGCCTGTTGGATTATTTTTACACATCACCATTTAACCCTGTCAAGCCTTTGTTATCCACTGAAATTTCTTATCAACCCACTATTAACTGCCAATCTTTGGAGAAGAGGGCGGCATTCTTGGGAATGGGCAACATCGTTTTTATTTTTTTGTCTGGATTGGAGGAATGAGGAGTGTGAGAGGCATGAGAAGTTGCACAAGATTTTTAAAGAAATTGATTGAAGGCCTATTTAGAAGCACTACGATTCATCTCGAAGGATGATTCATCATTTACTATAAGTAAAGGCAACAATCAAAATTGTTCAAATATGAATCGTGTGTCATGACCACCATCTTCAATCAACCAAAATTATTCAGATATCCGGTGGTCACTGGATCACCGACCTATATATGGAGAGAGAACCCATATGAAGTTTATGCTCAATTCAGAGAATCAAAGCTTCAACTCGAGTTCATTACTCGGTAACAGCAAGAGCTTCACTCTTCAAATGGTGGACATAAAAGGTTCTCTGTTCTTGATCAATCCATGCCATAGTTCTCAGAGATGGCGTCATGGAAGAAGGATCAGAAGCTTGCAAGTACTACATCCGCGTCGGTAGTCAAGAGTTTCTCGTGAGGGGCAAGGAGAAGAAGGGGTAAGTGCTAGAATATATATGAATAATTGTTTACAAGGCTCACATTGTTATAAATAAGGGAAAATGGCAATAAAATTTCAAGGATAAGGGATATTTATTAAAAAGTCTCACCAAATATTCTCCTCACCAAGATCCTAAGAGACTTTTGAGATAATATATTTAAAAGGCAAAAGACATGACTGCCCTTATCAGTAAAACATATGACAGAAGGTGTTGAATAAAGAGACCCTCTCATCTCTCTCCCCCCATCTTCTCTCTCTCTACTCATATGAAAACCAGCGAACCTCTTGTTCCTCTGTACTCCTCCATCTCTTCTCACAGAAAGGAAGGTGAAGAGCATATGGTCAAATGGCTGATAGTATCCCAAGCACCCACAATGGCAATGAATCGTGTAAAAGGCCATCTCTTCCCTTTTTACTTCATCTTTGCTCCTCCATGTCGTTATTGTGCACCTATCACCACAATAGTAGCGAAGAACAAAGTATCACGGAGAAGAAGGCGTGGATGGAACCCTCATTGCTGTCCACTTCTCCAAATTTGTTATGAGTTGTATTTTGTAATTGCTGATATGAGAAAGAAAAACGTGTTGTTAAAACCAACAACAAAATTGTTAATAAGGTTGTTAAAGTTGTTAATATATATTTGGGTAAGGTTGTAACAATTTGTGCTCTATTTTTTGTATGGTAACAGAGGGAAGGCTATCTTGTTAAGTGGGAATGAATGAATGTAATGAATGCATGTTTACTTAAAGTTGCTTATACGATCTGAAAAATGTGTTGTTAAAATTAGCAGTTGAAGTTGTTAATAAGGCTGTTAAAGTTGTTAATACATATTTGGGTAGGGGTGTAACAATTTATGCTCTATTTTTTGTATGGTAACAAAGGGAAGGTTGTCTTGTTAAGTGGTAATGGATGAATGTGATGAATGCATGTTTGCCTAAAATTGCCAATATGAGGAAAAAAACGTGTTGTTAAAATCAACAGTTGAAGTTGTTAATAAGGCTCTTAAAGTTGCTTATACATATTTGGTGGTTGCTATCAAGTTTTTAATGATTTTATTGTCAAGTTGTTAATGGCTGCTGTTATGTTGTTAATGTTTATTATTTAACTGATAGCATTTTTTGTTTTTCAGAGAGGTTGGATGCTTATTGTGGCTGATTACACATGGAAAGACAATACATGCTCAGAAGGTGTTGTCTATGGTAGGAGGCAATCGACAAATGAAGAGGAAGAAAGATAACTTGGAGTAGTCATATTATGTAGGGAGAATTTCAATAAAAGACCACAGTTGGGAATTAATATCAGTGCAGCCCATAAACAAGTGAATGGGTCATATGAACGTGGATTTTTCTTGTTCATACAACCCATTCACTTGTTTATGGGTTGCGCTGTTATTAATTCCCAACTGTCGTCCCTTACTGAAATTCCCCCTATTATGTATCTATGAAATTAACTTGAATATGTATTAAGGGATACAATAAACTTCAATGATATTCATTATTTTATCAGGTTAGTTAGCATGTTGTAACAAGTGTATGGCTTCATTTTGACAAGGTAGAATGACTATCATGACCAATGTATGATTTCATTTTAGCAAGTCATTAATGACTTATCAGAATGTAATGACAAGCACATGTGTACGTTTTCACAACTTCATGCCCATTTTTCCTGAAGTTTAACTTCATTTGTTCCTTTTTTGAAAATTTACACAATGACAACTACATGTGCATGGTTTGACAAGTATATTAGCATATTTTGACAACTGTAACTGCATGTTCCTTTTTCTAATCATATAACTTGATATAATAAAACTTTCAAATATTAGTAGTTATAGTTTCATGTACATGTCTATGCAGTAATTACACCAACTTTCAAATGTTGTTCTATCAAAGGTTACTATAAATTTCACACAAAATTAACAATTTTAAGAGCGTTATTGACAACTTCAACTCTGCTTAACAATATGTTTTTTTTTCCTTGTATCAACAATTTTAGAAAAACATACATTCATCACATTCATCTATTGCCATTGAATAAGACAACCTTCCCTTTGTTACCATATAAAAAATAGAGCATAAATTGTTACATCCCTACCCAAATATGTATTAACAACTTTAAGAGCCTTATTAACAACTTCAACTGCTGGTTTTAACAACACATTTTTTTCCTCGTATTAGCAATTTTAGGCAAACATGCATTCATCACATTCATCCATTGCCACTTAACAAGACAACATTCCCTCTGTTACCATACAAAAAATAGAGCAGAAATTGTTACATCCCTACTCAAATATGTTTAACAACTTTAACAGTTTTATTAACAATTTCAATTGCTAATTTTAACAACACGTTTTTCAGATCGTATAAGCAATTTTAAGCAAATATGCATTCATTACATTCATTCATTCCTACTTAACAAGATAGCCTTCCTAATAGAGCAAAAATTGTTACATCCCTACCCAAATATGTATTAACAATTTTAACAGCTTTATTAACAATTTCAACTGCTAGTTTTAACAACACGTTTTTCATATCGTATTAGCAACTTTAGGCAAACATGCATTCATTACATTCATTCATTCACACTTAACAAGATAGCCTTCCCTATGTTACCATACAAAAAATAGAGCACAAATTGTTACAACCCTACCCAAATATATATTAACAACTTTAACAGCCTTATTAACAACTTAACTATTAGTTTTAACAACACGTTTTTCTTTCTTGTATCAACAATTACAAAATACAGCTCAGAAAAAATTTGGAGGAGTGGACAACAATGAGGGTTCCATCCGCGCCTTCTTCTCTATGATACTTTGTTCTTCACTACTGTTGTGTGATGGGTGCATAGTAACAACATGGAGGAGCAAAGATGGAGTAAAAAGGGAAGAGATGGCCTTTTACATGATTCATTGCTGTTGTGGGTGCTTGGGACACTATCAGCCACTTGACCATATGCTCTTCACCTTCCTTACTATGAGAAGAGATGGAGGAGTACAGAGGAACAAGAGGTTCACTGGTTTTCGGATGAGTGTAGAGAGAGAGAGAGAAGATGGAGGAGAGAGGGTCTTTTTATTCAACACCTTCTGTCATTTGTTTTATTGATAAGGGCAGTCATGTCTTTTGCCTTTTAAACATATTATCCCAAAAGTCCTTTGGCACCTCTTAGTGAGGAAAATATTTGGTGAGACTTTTTAATAAATATCTCTGGTCCTTGGGACTTTGTTGCCATTTCCCTATAAATAAATGAGGGAGAGAGATAAAATATGAGAGCAAGAGAGAACAATTCTCATTAACTATCAAAAGAGGTGTCTAGTACATAATACATGCCTTCTATTTGTAGGCATACCTATACAATATCAATAGAATCCATATATGTAGATTTGATGAAAATAGTATATAACTATGAGATACTAAAGATATTAGATATAATGAGAGATATGGACATCTACAAAAATATGATATTCATAACACTCCCCTTGGATGTCCATTATATATGAATGTGCCTAATTAAAAATTTAACTCGGGAAAACTCAGTGGGATAAAAACTTAGCCAAAGAAAAGAGTACATCATTCAGTGATAAATTGTCCAATACTGCCTGATTAAAAACCTTTTTAGAAAAACCTAGTGGGACAAAACCTAGACAAGGAAAAAAGAGTGCACCATGTATTAACTCCCCCTTTTGACGACGTCAATAGAAATTTGAGTCTTTGAAGATCGATGTTATGGATAAGCTTTTCAAAGATTGTTCCTGGAAGAGACTTAGTGAATAATCTGCTAGATTTTCATTGGAGTGGATCTACTAGATATCTATCTCACCATCCTTCTGAAGGTTGTGAGTGAAAAATAATTTTGGTAAAATATATTTCGTTCTATCTCCCTTCATGTACCCTTCCTTTAGTTAGGCAATACATGTAGTATTATCCTTATATAGGATTGTTGGGATCATTTTTCTTGAAGATAAACCGCAATTGGTTCGTATGTGATGTATCACTGACCTCAACCATATATATTCTCAACTTGTTTCATGCATTGCTAGAATTTCTGCTTGATTAAAAGGATTGATATCAATAAAATTCATTCTTTATTAAATTAGACATGAAAAATAAAAGGAAATTAAAGTAAGTAAGTAAAAAAATGATTAAAAGGAGAGAAAAATGCTACTATATAGTAGTTTGATTTAGGTAAAGATAGCTTATTCTAAATAATCAACAACATCTAAGGGTATGTTTGGCTCAATGGAGGGGAGGGGAAGGGAGGCAATTTAATGGAGGGGAGGGGAAGGAGGGGTTTGAGAATGATTTTATTTTATCATGTTTAGATGGTTAAAAAGGAAGGGGAGGGGAGGGATTTTTATAATGTAAAAAAAGGTAATCAACAACATAATAATATAATCAATAGAAAATAAAATAAACATTAGTCAATGTAAAACTTTTTGAAGTGTAGCATATAAAGGAGAATTAATATTTGTCATGTAATAAAAACATTTTACCTGCAACTTTCAAAATGTGTGTATTAATTTGTTTTTTGTATCAAAAACATGTTTAGAGTGGTAAAAAAATACAATACAGTATGATACTAACAATGTATAATACAAATGTAAAAGAGAGATAATCTAGGCATATTAAAAAAAATAAAGATAATGTGCATGTTAATTAATAGAAGCCAAAATATAACATTTTCCCTCCAAATTTCCCCAATTTTGGAGGGGAGGGCTTCTAAAATTTTTTGTTATCGAAACAAGGGGAAGGGAGCAAAATTTCCCAATTTCCTTCCCCTCCCCTCCCCTTCCCTCATATCAAACACACCTTAAATGAGTCATATTTACACCATTGTTCTTAGAATCATCATCTTTATTAACTTGAGTGATTCTTGGTAAAAGTTAACAAGGTGTCTTAGTGTACGACATGTATGAGTCTAATGCCACTCTACACCATGACATAAATTGTCAATATGTTTATTATGCCCACTAGTTTCCCTCTTATGGTTCTTATTAATCTTTCCTAACTTTGGGTGAGAATTTGAACCATTATGATTTCGACCACGGCCATGGCCACACCTTCGTCTATAGCCATGTCTATGCCTACATCCACGGCCATAACCAAATTCATTAGTTATTACATTTACTTATGGGATTGGCATCAAGCTTGTTGGACAGAATTTATGATTTTTCAACAAAAGCTCATTATTTTGTTAGCCACAAGGAGGCAAGAGATCAATTCAGCATATTTCTTGAAACATCTTTCATGATATTGCTACTGCAAGAGGAAAATTGGATGCATGAAATATGGAGAATGTTTTCTCTAACATATTTTCATCAGTAACTTTCTCTCCACATAATTTTAATTGAGAAATAATTCTAAACATTGCTGAGTTGTACTCGCTCATAGATTTAAAGTCTTGCAAACACAAATACATCCAGTCATAACGAGCTATAACCATCTTGGTCATATCTATATTTTAAATTGTTCCAAAGAACAAATGGATCGTTTACAGTCAAATATTCCATTTTTAGATCTTCATGCAAATTTTGGCGTAGAAAAAAATATAATCATGGGTTTGTCTTTATCTTGATTGGATGCCTTATTCTCCTCTTTTATTGTTTCTTCTAGATTGTTGGCATTCAAATGGATTTCCTCATCTAGCATACAAGACAAATAGTTTTTTTTTTCAGTAATATCAAAGAGCCACAAATTCAAGTTTTGAAAGGTTTGATATTGTTCAAACTAATTATGCAATAGACAATAATTATTACATAAACAACAACAATAATAACTTTGTAAATACAAGAAATAATTCATAGCTTACACCATTGGATTCAAGAGTATGACTTCAAACTATATAATAGGAATCATGTGATGAAAACTGCAATATTAAGGAGTAATAACAACAATGGAGAAAATATAATGATCTATAATCTTAATGTAGGGGGG
>JBAGKO010005780.1:0-11884 GCA_037177275.1 Acacia concinna | reverse complement strand
TTTTTTGTGACGCCAAAATGGTGTCGTTTGGTGCAGCTGGAGGTTGTCTTCAACCTCCAGCCGGGTCGTGACCAAACCCAGCGTGTCCGCGGGTTGGGTCCGCGGACCCAGTTTCTTCTCTCCTCTATATCTCCCTTATCTGGTGTCCGTTTTGTGCATTCTTGGTATCGTTCTCTTTGTTTTTTCGAGATCTACGCAATGAGACTATTTTAAAGACCTAAATTCTATGTTTTTAGAGGGTTTAAAAACGAGTTCTACAGTTAACATTTTGAAGCTTTTGGTTTTTTGATTTTATACGCTTGCTCATCATTTTTCTTGGCTTAAGGATGTTTTATTAGTGTCACATTATGTATATAAACCCAGAATGATGATCCTTGAAGTTTATAACCAAGGAAACAGAAAAAATGAAAAACAAAAAAAAACTGATGGAAGAACAGAAGCATGACAAGAAAAACATAAGCATATCACTGGTGTATCTTATATATAAGCATATGATAACATTTATATATATATATATATATATATATTTGTGGAAGCATATTGCAATGTAACATTTCAGAAGTCACAAACATGATTTTCACGCAGAGACTAACATGGTGCACAGAAAACACGTTCACAACAGAAACTTTGATCATGTTACATATTATTCAGGATATTTTAGGCTCTGGAAATCCGAATAATCTAAAAATAGAATATGCATCTGGAGGAAGAAATCATGCCATTCATGAACAAAAAAATTGTCTGGACAAAAGAAAATTTGCAGAAGAATAGGGAAACACATGTGGAAGCAATTAGATCCAATTTTCACAGAAATCAATTCTAAAAATAATTCAGGAAAAACCTATGCTCTGATGCCACTGTAAGAATTTCGGGCGTACCTAGAATCCAATTGATTCGCTGAGTACCCATGCGAGATTGAAGCACCGTTATAGACTCTGATCACGCATACGAGAGACGCACCGAAGAGGAGGAAGAGAACTGCGAGAGAGAGAGAGAATTTTCTTTACGGTAGAATGCAAAATGTAAAACATAAAAAGACCGTGTTTCAAAACTCAACCTTCTCCCATATATAACATAGAGAAATAATTTTGAATTTGAATTTTAAATAATAATATTAAAATTCTTCTTTTGACCCAAATATTTTTTATATTCACATAAGAGTCCCTAATCCACCAAGGGTGGACTAAGCATATTTCAACACTATAAACCATGTCTACATGGCAGACCAAAATAAAATAAAACAATTCAAAAGTAACAATCTCTAGAAGGTTATTGAATGTGTTGGTCAGTATGTCTTACAAGTCACAAGTGTTAAGATTAGCATCTTCAAAAATGCGTATGTTGCTACATTCACTTTCCTAATATATTTCTTAAAGAATTGAGCCTTAACATAACTGAAATTATTTATTACTTGGGCTTTAAAAAAAAAAGGCATACTCATTGGATATCAAGTATTTTGCCCTCTCCAGATTACTTGACAAAATGATTCCTACTATTTATGGAGGTTAGTATATTCATATGCTAACCTGGGAAGTTACAAATGGTTGGGTAGTTAGTCTATTTAATGGGTTTAATGGTTGATCCTGTGTATTTTCTTTCTTGTATATATGATTAATTTGACAATTGAATATGTGCAAAAGCTGGAGGCCGTAGGAAATCCTTTGGAATTTTTAAAAGGAAGGAGTATTGAATATTATATTTAGGATCGGATGGAGTATTGCTTTGTCAAGATCAAATCCTAAGTGATGACAAATATTTACTAATACTCATTATCATCCTTTTTATAATCAATCTTTTTTCTCTTGGGATTGATCTCCTGATCCTTAATATAAGCAAATATGTGCTTGTGTCAAAAAATTTAAATTACTTTTTCCTTTGCTACTCTTATTACATACATATCTATATATTAAGTATACTCAAATCACCCTTAATTCTCCCTCATTTAATTATTTGTCACCCATTCTTTCACAAATTTTTTGCTCATTCTATCTCCTAATCTCTTTTCATAAATAGGGACATATTTAGAAAAAGATGACACTTTTTATATATTTATTGTTATTAAATGATCTTAGTCGCCAGTTTGTTTGCACAATCAATAGGAAATTTGCTTATAAAATAGACTAGAGGAAGTACATGAGAAATCTTTCACCCTACCAACAATTTTAACTTTAGGGCTAAGTTGCACACAACAATCTTAGAGTCTTTTTCCATATGCATCTAGTATTTTAAAGTAATTTGTGTTGCCCTAGGTATTTTGTAAGGCCGATCCCCCATCCTAAGGTCTTTTGTAATGTAATTTTACTTTTAAAATATTGATTCTTATAATAGAAATTTTTCACAAAAAGTATTTTTTTAAGAGCCATTTAAACATTGTCATAAACTTAAGCAATGATAAGAACTAGAAGAAAGGACGCTATAGATAAGTTTGTTGAATGAGAGTTCACGTGCAAAAGATCACCATCCTCCAATCCAATCACTAGCGCCACCATCATTGTTCTCCAAATAGGGGAGAAAACCTATTTTAATAGGTAATTGACACAATCAATCCAAACAATTTTTTAAATGCTAATAAAACATATTAAAATTCCATATCAATGTAAAGTATGATTTGTTGTAGTTATGTGGCATATTGCTCAAGGATAAAAAAGGTGAAGATGGCATAAACTTTTAAACTTAATGGCCTCTTTAATGATAGGGATGTTAATGGTTAGAATATAAAACTTTAAGGTCTTAATTTTAAACTTCTAAAAGTGAGAGTCATGATGTGCAACATATCC
Organism: Acacia concinna; assembly: GCA_037177275.1. NCBI lineage: Eukaryota > Viridiplantae > Streptophyta > Magnoliopsida > Fabales > Fabaceae > Acacia > Acacia concinna. The sequence goes on along the minus strand of JBAGKO010005780.1, from coordinate 9,107 downwards.
AAGGTTTATGAAGGTTTTTTATATTTTGGCCAAAACAAAATCCTATGGGATGAAAAATATCTAATAATATATACATTAGAGATCCTTCATACAATGACTGATTTTAATTTATGAAGTTTGTTCACTTCAAGAATGAGTTCATTTTTTTCCTCTTACTCTCCTATCACATTACTTTTTTTAATGCAAAGTTAAGTATTTCATTAATTCTTTATGTTGTTGACAAGTTGAGTAGAGAATTCTCCTAAAACTAGAGTAGGGAAGCAAAGAAGAGGCACCTTATATCTTGTGGTACTATAAAGAGAAACAAAGTTGAGGGAGGATTAGGCATAAAGGACCTCCATTTTTAGAATAAAGCATTCATCATGAAGCTGAGTTAGGGAATTGTCATAAAACTTAAGCACTACTGGTTATATGTCTTTGCAATAAGTATAATTATGGAGATGTACTTTCCCTCAGGTTAGTAAAAGGTGTCAATCAGCAATTTGGAATGGAATAACGACAGTATGGGATGACTTTTGCATGGGAATAGCTAAGAAATTTGAGAGGTGGGTCATCGATAAAGGCATGGCAAGGTAACTGGACATTACTCACTACCACAAAATCGTATATATATGACATTGTGCATATCGCGGTTATTGAAACACCAGTCATATATAGAGAGGTAAGATTTGAATCGACACCCCTCTTAATTATATATGATAGTTTTTAAAAACAATGCCATAAATATAAGATTTGAATCGACACCCCTCCTAATCATCTAATAGCTCTGTCATGCCAAAATCATAGACCTTAACCACCACGTAAATTAAGCTCATATCCTATACACAACTCCTTATTTGATATTTTCCATTACTCTTTTAAGATTTAATCAAGCTCTAACAAAATCTCACTTAACCAACTTTAAATCACTTTGATCATACTCCCTTATACATGGGGTAGAAATTTTTCCTCAAAATTCCTACAAATTTTTTAGCAAGCATTCCATTACCTTTTTTGGCCAACAACATTTCCCTTACTGCATGTTTGGTTCATGCTCTAGTTTTGTACTATCTTTTAAAAATAATCAATTTTTAATTAAAAATATACTATACTAAAAATAATTATTAATCTATAAAATGTTACAAGATTTTTGTGTTAGATTGTGTAAATAAAGTGTTTTAGGGGTTTCTCAAACAAACAATAAGGTCCCATTTGGTATGAGGAAAATATGAGGAGGGAAAGGAAGGAAAGGGAAGATTGTGAGTGGTGAGGGAATATATGTTGTTTGGTATGAAGAAAATTGAGGGATGGCCGTTGGAAAAGAAAAGGGAAATATCCATTTTACTCTCAAAAAGTATCATTGATTATTTATTAAATAAAATTATATTTTAATTCATAAATACGATAAGTATTAGTACAATAATATAAAAATAAATCGAATTAATAAAATATAAAGAAATATAAATATTTAAAAAGATAACGGTAGATATTAAATGGATAGAAAATTAAATGAATTAAAATAAATCAGATAATTAATAACCTCACAAAAATACTATGATCACTAATAGTTATGGGATAATTAAATTAAATAGTAACCTGAAAAAAATTAATTGGCTCAACCGAGTAAGTCTTGAGGCAAGAAAAAAATTATCATTCAAATAAATAAATATAAATATCAAAATAAATGTAAGTTTAGATGTAAATGTTTGATAGATCATGATAGTTGTGGGATAATTAATGGGCGGTTAGAGAAATATTAGGAATACATATTAATTTAAATTATTTTAGTTATTAGGTATTTTATTTATATATCAAATTTGAATTTAATACATCAAATTCAAATTTAAAACATCACATTTTTACTTGCATTTGAATGTGATGGTAATGCAAACAAAAAAAGGCTTCCCCTATTTTGCAGCAATAAAATGGGGATTCAATGTCCACCTGTTGGACAAATGTTTTAGAGTGGCATGGATGAGTTTCTTTTTTTTTTGTTAGATAATATATTTGATATTATCGATTATATAATAGATATTGTAAGTTGCGAGATAAGAGTAGGGGTGAGTAATGGGCGGACAAGGCTGCCCCGTGGTATAACCCGTAGCCAGCCCGTTTAATTTTCACAGGTACGGGGCAGCCCATACCCGTGGTATAACCCGTTCAACCCGTGATAAACGAGGCACATCATACACGGGTGGGTTTCAACGAGTTACGGGTAACCCATTTATATTCTTTAAAAAAATTGGAGCACCATCAGATTCGTCAACACAAAGAGGGAGGAAGAAGAAGAATCAGAAGATCAGAAATCGAAGAAAGAAGCCTTACGCTTTGTTGAGAAATCTAAAAAATTCGACGATCTAGGAAATCTCATGCTTGGAGATGGAGAAAACAGATTTGAGATGAGATGGTGGGAAGAAGAAGAAGAGAGTCGACTGTCGGCATTAGCAGTGTGGGCGAAGATGACTAGTGGCTACTGTTATGTGACAGCCTGAGGGGTAGATCGAGAACAAGAAAGATGATGTGGACTAGATCTATGGAGGAGGAAGGAGAATAAGGCATGACAGCCTGAGGAGGAGATCGAGAACGAGAAGGATGATGTGGACTAGATCTATGGAGGAGGAAGGAGAAGAAGGCGTCAAGACTCAGGCATGCGATGCAGAAGTAGAGAAAAAAAAACCAATGTTGAAGTTGGCATGCAGGAGGAGGGGATTAGGTTTTCTGAAATTTAATTTAAAATTATAACTAAAATTTAAGGAGTGGCTGTGTCTACTCTCCTACCACTAGAGCTAAGTGTACAATTGGTAGAATTGTTAGAGTATTTTATATTATAACAAATTACATATGATTTTTTTAAAAAAAATAATAAACGGGCGGGGACGGGCTACCCGTGGCTATGCATGTGCCTTGCCCTGTTATAATCAAGAACCCACTCATTATAGGCCCAATTTGGGCGGGCTTAAACGGGGTATAGAGCGGGCGGGTTCGCAGGCTACGAGTTTTTTGCTCAACCCTAGATAAGAGGGTTATGTGAATCTAGCGTTTAAATAGAAATGTGCGAATATGTGAGTAAGCCAAGCCATTTAGATAGCTCATTTGGTTAGTCATGTGTTGTATTTGGTGGATTGTTAATTATGTGACAATAAAATAAAAACGCACCCAATTGTATTAAAAAAACAAAAATAAAAATAATATAGATTTTTTATTATCCACGAGCTCAATATTGCCAATGGAGATACCGATGCTGTCAACAATGTGATCGTTTATTGAAAAGAAATATTGTGATAGGAGATTGGTAGGGAGAGAAATATTGGGAGAGGGGCAGATATGTCTAAAATCATGGAGGGAACCCAAGATCCCACCATTTTTAAGAGGATCTCATCTTCCCAGTTTGAAGGGAAGATTGTGGGCCCAAGAAATCAAGTTCTCAAGAAGATTGGACAAAAATTGGTTCCCAAAAGGAACTTGTCCATCTTCCCTTCCCTCCCATGAATTTCGTGTACTAAATGGGACCTAAAGCTCTAACTTGCCCCATACTTATTTTAATGTTCAAATGGGCTAAACCTAAGTCCCAATTTGGTTGCAAGGAAAGAGGGATTGAGGACAAGAAAAATGGGAGGGAAAACACTTTTCATGATTTAGTTGGCATATATTTACTTTTTAGAAACTAACTTTTTAAAGCAATAGTTTGAAATTAACTTTGTGTTTGGATTCCCTTTGGTGTCTCAAAAGTAACTTTTTATATCCAAAAGTCAATTTGAGCCATTTAAAGTAGGGTTGCACAATGAACGCCGAATGGATTGTACCAAACCGAAGCCCAACCTAAAATCTAGTATGTTCTCATGGGCAAACTATGTCTAGTAGTCTGTGCCGATCTGGTCCAGTAGGAACCCAAGATCAAGTTAGAATTGGACTTGGTCCAATAATTAAACTTGATAAACACAACTAAGATACTAAAAATACCTACAATTATTATACATACTAAAATAATAAAAATGAATTGTAAATCCATTAAAAAAACTCCAACAAGATTAAATAAAAAAACAAAATCAACTTCTAATATCTTATAAAAATCACTTGGACCAAGCTGGTTTGGACCACGTGGTTCGATCACCTGGTCTTAAACCTAGTCTTGCTTGACCAATTAGTCTGATTTAATATCATTATGCTACTTATTTAGATAGGACCAGACTGAATCTTCTTTAGTTAGACCGTATTAGACCAAGCCACAAGGTTTTGTACACCCCTAATTTTTTAAGTTTGTTTCGATTAACTTTTTAAAAGAGACTTCCACACAAATTAAAACAAAACTCCTCTTACTTATTTACTTTATACAATATAAAATCAATTTTAGAAGTTAATGCAAACACACTAATGTTTGGGAACGACATTTGAATTGAGAGCTTTTACTAAAAAGTTAGTTGAATTAAAAGTTATCATCTGATGCTTTTGGAATGCGATGCACTAAGGTGGGTTGAATTGTACACACATGGTGGAGAAAAAAGGTATAATCCCTCGTTTGACAGGCCTCAAAATCATAATCCCCACTCCTTTCTTGAGCTACAAAAGGTAAAACTACTTTGAAGTACCCTCATATAAAATTACTTTAAAGACTTAATTGACTTTTTTAGAAAGCCCGCCCATATATCAATCATATTAAATAACTTCTATTTTAACTTTAGTTTGTAAAACCTAGTTGAAATAAATGTTTCTTTTATCAAAGAACCCTGAAATAAATGTTTCTTATAAAACCTAGGTGACTTTTTGAAGCAAAAATGACCACAAACTTTTAAAATTGGGCGAAACCGTTAAATCCAACCAACTTTCATATATTATAATGGGGAAAATTAATTATTTGGTCCTTAAAGTGTAAACTCACTTGTAATTTAGTTATTGAACTTGTAACTCACTTGCAACTTAGTCTTTGATGTTTTTAAGTCATCCTATATAACAAAAAATGTTAAAATATTGTTAAAATTGCTTAGGTGGATTTTATATTAATTAAAAAAAAGCAATGATAGATCCTTTACATGATGTGCATAATTTTGAAGACCCATCAATATAAGAAAATTGATCTCACCTTACAGCTTCTGAAAGAGTTGCGGATGCCCAACGAGGTTTTTCTAGAAAATAGAGGTGGAGGGGGATGCGAGTTGGTGAGGTTATAGACACTGATTTTTATTTTTTGAGTAAAATACTCAAACTACCATTCTATTTTGTCTTAATTATAGAGTTTTCATCTCTATTTTGAAAATAAATCTAGACATCCCTTAAAATAGAAATGTATATTACATAAACCAATCTTATATATTGAGATTTTATTTTTATCCACTCAAATCAATAGTTGATCATTGAGTTTGACTTTTGGACTTTTTGTTTTACCAAAATGCCCCTCTTTAACATTAGAATTATTTAAATACATAGTTATGGGTCAAAAAAAATGTATACCACCATATTTTAATTCTCATAGATTTATTGAAATTTATTTTATTTTACTTTCTTAAAAGACTAAACATTAGTAATTAAATTGTATTTTTTATAACTTTGAATTTTAAAAATATATTTTTATAATATTCTTAATAGATTTAACTATTTGAATTTAAATGTATGTTTTCAAAACAGAGGGATAATCTGAGTAATTAAGGAAAAATAGAAGAGTGGTTAGAGTATCTTAATATATTTTTTTAAAATTTATGTAACATCCACCTCTCAAATTTTAACATTAGTTTAGCATTTTTTGCCATAAAGGTTGACTCAAAAACATCAAGGACTAAGTTGCAAGCAAGTTAAAAGTTTAACGATTGAGTTAGAAGTGAATCAAAATTTTAAAGGCTAAAGATTAATTTTCTCCATTGTAATATATGGAAGTTTGATGCCCAATTTTAAAAGTTAATGATTATTTTTACTCAAAAAATAATTTATAGTTACGGTTGCACTTAAAACAAAAGTTGAAGATTATTTTAGCACCATGACCCTTAATAAAAACACTCATAATATAAAAGTCAAATAAAAACTTATGAATTAACATTCAAGAAGTCACTTTTAATTACTTTTACAAAAAAAAAAAATTATTTTAATATATTGACCATTCATTAAAAAGTTTGCAGGAATGGATAGTTTAACTTCATGATCACTTTTGCCACCTTATTTATTATGTTTATAGTTACTTTTTTATTCAAAAAAGATTATGACTACCCTTGCATTTTTTTGTATAAGTTAATGGTTATTTTAATACCTTAGCCTTTATATTTTACACTTCAAATTTATGGGTCTTGTGTCAGTGAAAAATTATGTTGATTTTTTTATTTTGTTAGATTACTGGATGTTTGGTTTCTAGAAAAAAATTTGTAAGGATGAAGAAGAAAAGGGTATTATTGTATTTGAATATAAGTTTGATTCTTTTTTCATACATATTCCCAACCTAAATGCCTTTTTGAAGAAAATATAATTAAAGTTAGTTAAAAGTAATAAAAATATAAAAATGTAGTATTTATTTATTTTTAAGTTTTCACTTATGGAGAAGGGTGTCCCACTAATCTATCCTTTTTTGAACACCCCACTAATCTGTAGCAATAAAAAGAAAAATGATGAAAAAAATGTATGAGACAAATTAATTAGGGATAATATTAATAAAAATGCATTTAAAGTTGGGATTGGCAAATTTAAAATATAAAATAGTCATATCAGGTTCCAATTTTGATAAAAAAAAACCATGTCAAGTTCCATTTAAATTTTCAATTTACCATTACCATTCTCTTTCAGTTTCCATTTCTTTTTCTTTTCCTGTTTTATATCCATCAAAATATAAATACCAATCAAACTGGGTTAGTCAAAACAACATTGAGGTGAGGCTCACAACTTCACATAGGAAAAAAAAAAGAATTCAGTACAATAGTTTGGGTGTGATTACGGTTTAGGGAAACCGAGCCATAAAAAATGTAGTATTTATTTTTTAGAATATTCACTTATGGAGAAGGGGTGTCCCACTGATCTCTCTATTTTTTTGAACAAACCACTATTCTCTCTTGGTAAATGAAAGATAGCAATAACAAGAAAAATGATGGAAAAAATGTATGAGACAAATTAATTAGCGATAATATTAATAAAAATGCATTTAAAGTTGGGATTGTCAAATTTAAAAATAAAATAGTCATATCAGATTTAGTTTTTGATCCAAAAAACCATATCAGGTTCCATTTAATATTTTTTGAGTAATAATTGAATATCATTTCCAAACAATTAGAAATCAAACAAGAAGTCATCTTCTTTCATCAAGATCCACCCTTAGAAGTTCAGGTAGAGATTGATTAAGGATACAAAAAGACCACCAAATTATAAGACATCTTAGCTAAATAGTCTGCAAAGGTCAAAAGTTCCATTAAACTATGCAGTAAGACAACCTGCCAATTCCTATATAACACTAACCAAATGTAATCAATAATGTCCTTATAAGGGTGATTTACATCACAACCCCTAATGCATAAATCAATGGCTGCTACAATCAGTGTACACAACCACATTCCTGAAACCTTTGGTCTAGTAAAGATTCAGCCCCGTTTAGTATCCCTAGCAATTTAGCAATTGTAGGAGGAACTGAAGTGAGCTTGCAACATAAGCCACATATCCACCTGCCACTATCATCTTTAATAATTCCACCACAACCACTCATTCCTGTTTGAATTGTAGAGCTATCAACCTCTAGCTTAACATGCCTTGAGGGAAGTTTTATCTCTTGTGAATCCTGCTGGGTTCTGTTACCATAGAAGCATACATTGGTCAATTAAGTCCTTATCTCAACAAGCCTTGTAAAGAGAATCATGAGCATCCTCAATAAAACAAACACAGCAGAACCATATAATTCAATACAATGTGTGTTATATAGATCCCAACATACATATCCAAACAAGTTAGCCCAATGAATTTTCTTCGTTTTATCCAATTCTGCTTCTCACACTAATACAAAAAATAATTTGTAAACCGCTTAAAAATGGCTTTTTAAACTGCATTTAGAAGTGGTATAGATACGGTGATTTAGAAAATGAAGTGCTTTTTAGACTGCATATACATGCGGTCTTAAAAATGATTTTTTAGACCTCACCCCATGATGTGGTCTAAAAATCTCACCTTTTAGACCACTAGTATATATCAAAATTCCTATTTTTTAGATCACATGTGATGAAATGCAGTCTAAATTCATATTTTTTTAGACCACATATGGTGACATGCGATCTAAATTCATACTTTTTAGACCACATATGGTGACGTGCGGTCTAAAAGGCCTATTATTTAAACTACATATAAGCACGTGTGGTATAAAAAACTAACTTTTTAAACCACATAGATAGATATGTGGTCTAAATGTGGAAATTTTTTAGACCATTTTTTACTTAACCGATCTCAATATAATGTTCTTTATACCTGAAAAGAAAACCAACTAGCCAAGTAGTACATGTTTTCAACAATTTAACTATTAATTGATTTCCATCAATTTAATCAAATTCCAACAATTCAATCTTTGCGAAATTCAATTACAAAGCTTGAACATTAAATAAAATATCTACAACAATTGAAGGGAGAACTAATCTAATCTAAATTCATAATACTAAGTCCCCAACATTGAGAAATAATATGTCATCACAATATACAAGGACCAAACTCATTACTGTGGTAGAATGTCAAGAAAATATTTACTCCAGCAATCGGGAATGTGGTCAATATCCTCTTCAAGAAAGGGTTCATTAAGATCAAACATCTAGAAAATCAAATTCAATCAAAGTATTACCTTTTTACTTTCAAGAGAATAAAAATAGTACAAAATTTTGAAAGACACATTTACCTCTTGAGTAAACTTAGTCACACCTAAAGAAATAATATTATGTATATATGCCTTAACACATAAAAGCCACATAAGCTAGTATTCTTCAGTTGCATACGGTTCTAAAAAAATTTAGAACATTAAAAAACCATAAAAACATATGATTGAATACGTTTATAAAACAAAGAGAAAGTCAGTGATCATAGACTGAGACAGAGCAATACAATTTCCCAGATGAGGACAATAGACAAACTGCAAGAAGAAGTACGAGGTTCAGACAAGAACTAGAATAATTTCTCTTCCCTCTCCCTCCATA
>JBAGKO010005730.1:0-11886 GCA_037177275.1 Acacia concinna | reverse complement strand
AACTAATATATAATGTAATAAAATATGATATATGATATGATTAAGTAATGTAATTAGCTTTCTTAGAATTTTTCTAAAATTCTCTAAAAAAGTCAACGGGGTCTTATAAATAAGAACAGAGGGAATATTAATTATAAGAATAAAACTGAAAAATAAATATTAATTATATTAAAAATGTCCTATACTATAAACTAAGTCATTCTTTTAGAAGTGACATATATCGTGGACAGAGTAGTATACTGTATATCATAAGTGCCATTTGGTAAAAAGGTCATTCCTTCCCTTAAGAAGGAAGAATTTCATCTATCCAGTTAGTTTATAAAACCTAGAAAGCGCAGATCTGAGAAATTATAGGCAGCTTGATATTCATTCTAATATTGAACACAAAACTGATTCAGGTTACGAAATTTGGACTGATATTTAATCGATTGGAATCTTAGATCAAGGGTTAATATATCATATTAGAGTTAGTTCAGAGTCAAGTTGATGTCAAATAATAAAAGGTAAACTTTAATTTTCATCATAGTGTCATAATATCCAAAATCAATTCAATACTTTGAATTAATAACAAACAATAATATATTTATCAACTATTCTTTATATTTTTTTATATATCAATATAATCTAATATTAATTGATCATCTAATGATACTATAATTAATAATCATAAGTATTTTTTTATTGTTTTAACAAATTATCAAAATAGATAGATAATAAAAAATATTCCTACCTACAATTCTTGATCATTAAAGCAAAAATCATTATTAACTTTGATTAATATTATTATCTACCACATAAAATAAATATTTATTTTAAAAAAATTTATTCAACCCCAACAATTCATCTGAATTGACATTGGGTTAACCGGGTCCTTATGTTAGTGACCAATTTAGATCGGTTTTTGACCAACCGGGTTTGATAACCTAGGTGGCGTTGCTAGTCTACTTCATTGGAGATTGCCACTTTTTTTTTTTCCTTTTTTGGTTGAGCAACTCATTGGCATGACAATAGTTCAAGATAATAAACATTGTAAGGTGGATAGCAGATTTTCTCAAAGTCTGTTTCCTCAGTCCCTTTTCATAAGTTTATCTCTACTTTTAAATTTAAAAAAGAATGGTTTAAATTTAATATTTTTTAAGACTATCACCATAATAATTTATATTTTTTAATTTTGTTTGTATTTTAGTTATAAATTTTATAGAACATGTTATAACAGTTTAAATTTATTTATTTATATTTAAAATAATATAACTTTATATATCTATATTTTTATTCTTTCGTGGAGATAAGATTGTAAAAGAGAAAAAACATATTACACGAGATCCCAAACCCTTGGAAAGTGATCATCATTTCATCTCTCTTTCCTGCCTCTGTTGTTTTAATAATAATATTTTGACTCTGGGCAGTACAAAAAATGGCTTTAGGCCCATCAATACAAAATAAATAGGGAATGAGACAGATGGTAGGGACCAAAAAGTATAAAAGCCGAACTATATTGGGCTAAAGCCGTAAAAACCAGGTTAAGAGAAAAAAACGGTATTTGTCATTTTTATGCCATAATATTTATTTGTCTTCCTTTTACAAATTTGTCCTCAAAATTTCCAGCTGAAGTTTTCTCACGAATAAGCTTGTGACTTTGTGAGAAATATGAGAAAGGAACAGTAATTTACCTTATCACAAAAGGGAACAATAATTAAATGTAGCTACCTGTACATTATTTTCTTGAACATATTTTCGTGATAAATTTCATGGAAAACAAATGAAAAGGGTAAAAAAGTACATTGGTGGAATGTTCACAACTTCTTGCAAGAAAACTTCTTGCAAGAAATTTTGGGGTAAATATTTGAAAAGGAAAAAATAAAGTACACTATCTTCTCATGAATTTTTTTTCCTTAAAAAACTCTATGAGAAATATCTAAAAGGAAGAAATATTAAATATAAAGTACATCATTTAATGAAAAATATGTGAGAAAAAAAATTCAGTTGATCACAAATTCTCTCGGTGAGAAACAATTAAGAAATAAATTATAATAATGAGAATGAATTTGTCAATATCCGAATGTGTTAATTTAAAATGCATTTAGTCATAAAAAATAAAATAAAATGCATTTATTCTTTTTCTCAATCAACTACAATAAATTTGTTTGTTTAGTAAACATTTTTCCTCATATTTATCTTTATCATATTAATGATCACCTAGATACAAGTAATTACAAGGAAAGCAAACTAAAATCAAATTCTCCTCTCATTTATTGGACTATTGAATATTGATATTGATTTCCATTCATTTAAATTGAAAAAAGGGTGCATTACATATATGAATACTTTGATAAAAAAAAATATTCAATACGATATACAAAAAGGGGATATATAAGCTTTTATATTAAAGGCTAGATCAAAGGAACTAGGATTCTCTCCTTGGCAGGCGCTCTCTCTGACACCTGCCTAGCACAAAAATGTGACGTTTTGTGTCAAAAAGGGAGAGGCTTCCCCTCTTTTTTTTTAATTTATTTTAAAAATTATTTAAAACTCTAAAATATTTTTTTTAAATAGCACACAATATTCTAAAATGATTTCCTATCCTAAAAAATTTTATTTATACCATAAAATAATTTTTAGGAGCATCCAGTATCTAACAGTGACACCCAGTATCTGACAATATAATGATATATGACTGAACTATTTTTTACTAAGACTCTATATCTTACCATTACTATATCTTACAACTAGAAAAATAATTTAACTTGCTGAATGCGATAATGGTAAGATATAAAGTCTTAGTAAAAAATAGTTCAGCCTATATATCATTATATTGTCAGATACTATGTGCCACTGTTAGATACTGGGTGCTCCAAAAAATTATTTTATGGTATAAATAAAATTTTTTTGGATAAAAAATTATTTTAGAATATTGGGTGCTATTTAAAAAAAATATTTTAGGGTTCTAAATAATTTTTTAAAAAAAATAAGGGAAGCTCTCCCTTTTTGACACAAAACTGTGTCAAAACGGCATAGTTTTTTGCCAGGGAGAGAATCCCAGTTCCTTACCATTACTCCTCCTTAGGTTCAAACCTTTATACCTTGTTCTGCGTGTCATTGGGGTTAATAGTATTTGTTGTAATGCCTTTAAATCCATAGACCCTCTTCTTCCTCAGAATCAATTTCAATACTCATCACAATGATGAGCACTAAGAGCTAACCATCATTGTGGACCATTAAAATTTGATTTAAATGGATCAAATTGAATTTTTACCTTTGTTTCTTCAAAAAAGAATATTATTTTAATGAATACAAAATCTAATATAAAGATAATCTCTTAACTATTAGTTTTTAAAAAAACTAATTATTTCATTGGAAAACCATAATTGAAAAGTATTAAATCTGGTCCATTGAAAATTATTTTAATGGTGTGGATCTCATTATGTTTATTAGCTTTTGGTGCTCATCATAATGAAACAGGTTCCCTTCTTCCTCTGCTTTTCTCTTTCACAAACTCTTTTATTTGAAGGCATGGAGATGAAAAAATCCCATTACATTGACCATATAACATCCTATATGCCTTATAAGGAATATGTTCTATAATGTGGTGTACATAATCATAAGGTTGGTCTTTATAAATAAGGGATATGTAGGAGGGCAATTTAGTGTAATGGTGCGCATTGAAAATAAGTTTGAGACAACGCTTCTTAGCCATAAAATATAACATTCAAGAAGTATGTTAATAAAAGAAGGGTCAGTGATTAGTGCATACTAGGGGTGTTCATGGGACATCTCGTTCCCATCGGGATCAAGATGAAATCGGAATCGAGACGGTAATGGGACATCTTGTTTATTTTTTTTTGGAGGACGTTACTTGTTGATTGGTTTTCTTCTTCTTACTTTTTTATTTTGGCTAAAAACTAAAATGTGTGGGTATAGGTTGGTGGTGATTCAAAATAGGGAAAATCCTAAATAAAGATGGTTGAAATACCTAAATTTCAATTTGAGTTGCTAAATTTAAGAAATTATAAATTAAATTATATGACACAATTATTGATTTAGAAATTCGGCCAAATTACCTCTTTATCCTTTAGTTATTAAAACACAAAATTAGATACTAAACTATATTGTTTACACGCTACACAAGAACCTTAATAGTAGAAAATTCATCAAAGACTACAGCATAGTCAAAAAATCAGCAAAGAATAACCCAAAATTATATTTAGTATTTAATCACTTAGTCATTGAAATTGCAAAGATTCATCAAAAAATTCATCTTCTTTATAAAACGGAGTTAGTTGGCCTCAACCCCACAACCCCCCAGATTCTTTCTTCTAAAAACACCCAAAATTAGTGGAGGCAAAATATTTCCAAACGGATTAATATAATTCAAAAAAAAAAGGTAAACCCTATAGAAATGTGCTTACAGAATACGTTTATCTGAGAAACTATCACAAGCACCTAATCGACACTTTAGAGTACAAACACTACGATGGATCCGACCCTGAACATCGGAGCTCATGAAACAATAGCCTAAAGTAAAATAAAAAATCAGGCATCTTGATTTTTTTTCTTCTTCTTTATCTTCTAAATCCTTTCCTCTTTTCTTTGCACATAAGTCACGGTTATAATTGAAAAATAAGTTAAATTTACATATCCTAAATTGGGTCAATAAATTTGTTGAATTTACCAACCTAATATAGGATTTGGGTAACTCAAACATCTTTATATAAGATTTTTCCTTGAAAATATATAATGCAAATAAGTAATCATCCTCTTTTAATTTTCAAAATGAAGGCATAAACAAAGATAATATATAATTAAATAATAAACTTGATAAGCGTGATGATCAATAAGATTTTGTGGAAATAATAAACTTGTTATATGATAATATATATCTAAAAAGATTATATGATAATATCCTTCTATATCAATAATACCTATCTTAAAATATATTAGTTATATATTTAATAAAAATATTAGATTTTCTGGTAAAAGATAAAAATATTAGATAATTATATATAATAATTAAAATGATAATAAGATGATTTAGGAATGGGACAAAAGTCAGAAAGTGACAAAGCATGTTCCCCGTCCCATCCCGTTCTTGTACTGATTTTGTCAAATCTTTTAGAATGGGACTATCCCATCCTAAAATGACTAAGATCTAGATGGGACAACCGGGACGGAATAGAATTGACCACACCTAGTCCGTACTAAGGTTTGGCTACACTTTTAAATCAAAGCAAGGTCTTTTAAAGATAGCCTCAATATAAGTCTCTTCCATGAGATCTTAAACAAGATTGTTCCACAACATTTTCCTTTGCTTTTCCTTTTTGGCAATTTATAGAAAAAGCCGAGTCTCTATATAGGTGATCAATTTTTGAATTGATAGGGGCACCAATAAGGTTGACTTAAGGAGATTGGAACACACTCACACCCACCCCATATTTTTAGCTATATCATTTTCTGGATAACATTAACTATTTTCAATAATTACAGCTTGGTTTGAATTAAATTAAATTTACCAGTACTCTTAACATATTTGATGTTATAAATCACATAATAAAATAGTTTAATATTTTATTCCCCAAAACTAAAATCCTAAAATTGATTAATTATTCATCATTACTTATCAGTTATATATAATTATATAGATTTAAATTTCGTGAGATACTCGTAGATAATATGAAATGATATTAATGATTAAATTCTTTTCCAAAATTTATTGAATGCGTCCTTCTCTTGTTGAATTTTTGGCAAAATTTCATACCTATATGAGACAAATAGTAATAAAATCCCATAAATTGTGCTTAACAAAACAAAATATCAAGAATCAAGAGACCTCTTTTTTTGATTCGCCAAGAATCAAGGGATCTTATTTAAGAATCAATCTGCTATCGGATGGACGTATTTTTTATCACATCTATTTTTTAAAAAAAAATAAATGAACAATTTTTATAATTATGTGTTCCTGG
This sequence comes from Acacia concinna, assembly GCA_037177275.1. Lineage (NCBI taxonomy): Eukaryota > Viridiplantae > Streptophyta > Magnoliopsida > Fabales > Fabaceae > Acacia > Acacia concinna. Next base: position 5,929 of record JBAGKO010005730.1, on the reverse strand, counting down.
TAGGAATCCAAGACCAAGAGACACGTTTGGGAGGCTTCATCAATCATCAGAAAGTGAAGCAGATCAACAAATTCCAACATGGCCTTAGCTTGTCTTCTTAGGTGGAGCAATGATGACTTACTTAAATCATCCTCATTAATTACCAACGTGATTGAAATTGAAATTAAATATTGTTTCTTATAATTTATTTATATAATAATTTAAATTCTAAATTCAAATCATATTCTTACCAGAATCATAAATTATTATAAAACATACTAGGCATGTCTATTTGTTCGTTTTTTTTTAAATAGACCAATAAAATTATTTTTTAGATCAAGTTTAGAAAAAAAATCTATTTGCATAGTTATTTCAAAAAGTCACGTTTGAAAGAACAAAAATTAAAAATTATTTGAAATAATTAATTTCATAGGAGAAGTAATTATTGTTGTAGCATCCACTTAAATAATAAAAAAGGAAAATTTGTTTGATTCACTTACTTTATATAATTTATTTGGCCATGAATACGAGATTACAATAGTGTAAAAAGAAGAAGAAGAAGATATAAAAGCTTCTAAGGATTTTTGTGGTGAGTGCGAAAATTAGGATATAAAAACTTCCAAATCTTTGTTTCCAGTATGAAATTCAGATTGAAAGTTTTCAAGATTAATCTAATGCCCCTCAAAATTGATCAAGACTTGTGATGTAGTAAAAAATAAATTGTATGGGTGGATAAGAAAAACAAAATAAATGCATTCAATAATTAATAAAAGAAGTTACAAAAAAAAGTAAGGAAGAACATAAAAATAAACATCCTCATCCTATTTTATTAATAGGAGATTTTGAAAAAAAAAATCAATTTTTTTTTTTTAAAAAGTGAATTGGTTTGATGACTGGCCTGTCGAACCAGATTTTAATAACCCTGACACAAGTAATAAATAGAGAAGGTTTGAATTCTTAAAGAATAGACGGAATTCTCTGTGTGTGTGATGCAATGAGAGTAACTATTCAAGTTTAGCCAATGATGAATCTAAAGCTCACAAGCTATGGAACAACATGCATTCCCTTCTTCACAAACGTTTATGACATCATACACCCTCTTTTGAGTATCTCTGTGTTTTCCTGTATATGTGAATGTACCACCTGATGGTCATAACTATTAAGGGGTTTTGAATTGGACTTTGTCAATATGAGATTTATATATATTTTTCAATTAGAGAGAGGTAAAGAAAAAAAGAAGTTTTTTAGCTATAGTCTTACACGCTTACTTCTTTCATGTCATTGTCCTCTCTCCAATTATAAGGCTAAAAAAAATTAATTTTGTTATGAAAATAAAGGATTTCTGAGACAAGAGAGTAAGAGATTATAGAAGAGAGGAGAGAAAGTAGAGCAATTTTCTCATTCAAGTTGTATATTACAATGGAGAGGGGAGGCTTCTATTTATAGAAAAACTTCAAGCTTCTTGGAGAAGTTAACTAAACTTCTTGGAGAAGTTAAGTGGCTAAGCTTCTTGAAGAAGTTAAGTGGCTAAGCTTCTTGAAGAAGTTAACTGGCTAATGGACATCCACATAATTAATATTCATAACAAATTTGCTTTTGTATCATAGAGTTCATGTTGATATACTTAGATAGATATCAACACCTCATAAGCCAACAAGTACATCTCTAATGAGAAAGAAATTGCCTCTTCAATATATCAAAGGAGAAGGAATTATGAAATATTGTACGGATTTGTGCTTAACTATAATTTACTTGACAAGGCAAAAATAATTGGCAGCAAAACAACAACCGACGCAAGACCACCAGTTGTCCTTTTTTCTTTCATGCAAGATTTTTTGGGCCGGAATTATTTTTAGTCAAACTTATCTGACGGAGGTCTATATGCTAACTGGGCTTTGTTTTTAGCCCAATTAGTTCAGTTGTTGCTTCAGCAGACAGAGTCTTTTTTGTTTTGGTAAATAGATCAGGCTAAGGGCCTTGGCCCTGGTTGTCATGGAAACAGAAGTAGGGATAAAAAAAAAGTGTTACTATGTAGAAAAAAAAAAAAGTGTTACTATTTAGCAAGAAACGTTGATACATCGGAATCAAAGCCAACTTAAGGCTAAACCAGTAAAGAAATGAAGATTTTGAGGGTTATTACTTATTAATATGAGATCCTAAAAAAATTTAGAAAAAAAAGGTAAACCGTGTTGAAATATGGACCGTTTTATTGATTGATTTGGTTCGGTTTTACAACCTTACTATTTAGAAATATGGTCTTTCACACACACAGACACCAAAGATGTCATTAATCCATATAGAAATCTTAACATTCATAATAGTATATTCATCCTTAGTACAGCTTTTATTACTCGTTTGGTCATTAACATGGTTTTTTTAAAAATAAAAAATTAGGGAAACTAAATAAATTAGTTAATAATAATATATATCACTTCATAAATTAAAAAAATAATTTAGTATAAGAGAAAATTTTCAATACTTTATAGTACTTTATTTAATTTTTTTTTTTAAAAGTCAATTATATTTTATATTAAATATCAAAAGAGTATTCCTTAATCATCAACTTTAAACCTTACAGCCGAAATAAGAAAAGCGTACTAGATGCTTCGTCTTGAGAACAAGTGGACAGTTCCATTTAGTGCTCACTATATATAATACTATCTCCAGTTTTAATTATAAGACTCAATTGACTTTTTTTTAGAGACTCTTAAGAAAGCTAATTACATTACTTTAAAGTATTAAAATTTATCTTCTTTTTTCAAACTATTTTATTTGATTTATGAACTAATATATAATATAATAAAACACAACATATGATATGGTTAAATAACTTATTTTACTTTTTTAATTTCTCCAAAAAAGTCAATTGATTCTTATAATTAAGATCTGAGAGAGCATATTATAAAAGGACACCATAATATATTAACTAATTAAAAGGTTCATAAAGAGCCAACACATATAATTAGAAAATAGACCACAAAAAGATTCCTGCCAAGTGATATGAGATAAGTTATTGTGTGAATACTGATAAACAGTTATTTGACATAAGAAGGGTTATTAAACTCAGACTCATCATTAAACTGGTCTAAGTTCTAGGTCAAGTGTTATATTGAAGTCAAATTGGAGTTAACCAAGGGCAAACTAATAAAGAAGTGAATATTTGATAGTTATTTGTACGAGATTCTAAAAAAAAATCAATTTACAAAAAAAAAGAGTGAACCAAGTTGATGGCTAGACGGGGCGGGTTAAGTTATCGTCAATTTCACATTCGAATTGGCCGGTTGAGCCAAATTTTAGTAACCATCACATAAGTAATAAAAAGAGAAGGTTTGAATGGAAAAAATTGTGTGTGTGTGGGTGATGCAACTGTGTTATATGTTTGAGTGGGAAAAAAAACATATGGAATGAACCTAAATCAAATCTATCCCTCTTATTAACCAAAAAAAAAAAATCCATCCCTCTTTGGTTTTTTTTTCCCCTCGTTAATAATGGGGAAGAAAGGGTGCAGAGTTGAGGTTATATGAAGACGACACAGAACCTCACACAGAGAAATTAAACGCAGATATGCATTATTTGAAATTGAAAATAAATCATATTGGACTTAAAAATCACTAATAAGTTAATGTGCCTCCTAATACGAACTAGGCCTTTTAAAGCCGAAGCCTAGTTTAGCCTTTTCCCACCCCATGCACAAATCAAGCCCTTTATACATCTCACCTAAATTAGTTGGTTTTATTTAAAGCGAAAAATAATAATTGACAAAAAGAAGTTGCTATCAATAATTTTCTCTCCTTTAATTTAGTCCTATTATTGTATTACATTGCAATCAAAACAGTTGCACTGGTAGATAAATAACGCGACAAGTTGCGGTGTTAATTTGGTGTCTTTTGAACTTACAATTTTCTGTGTTTTTCTTTTTCACCAACTCTCTCAACTTTACACACTAATAAATATGGAGTATTAATTAATCAATTGTAGAATTATGCTTGTTATGCGTCCTATTTCGTCTCTTTGCACTGCTTATGCCTGTTCTATTAACCATTAGCTGTGTAATTAGATCACTTGATTGACGAAACCAAAGGACATTATCACTTGTCATCCACTTAAGTCACTATGGATAATTAAATATAGCTACGATTGTGGTGCATTTTGGCTTACTTTACTCTATCAGCTATGTTTAATTAAGCACCACTTTTTTATCCTTATTATAATAAATTCACTGTGGTAAAATTTGTTGGTTCCTAATATAAGTTTACTTCTAATATGGTTATTTTTTTTAACTTCACTCTTATTTAATTTGTATTGAAAAAGGGAAAAATATATTAGAGAGTGAGAATGATTTTGTTAATGCAGCGGTTGAGAACATTTTAATAAGAGTTAACCTAAATAATATCAATAACTTGAAAACATGTTTAATAATTTAACTATGATTGCATGATATATAATACTCCCTCCCATCCTTTTTATTAAAAACCTAAAACTTAAAATGTCTTGATCTTTTGTATAAAAGTGGTATCAACGTTTAATGAGTTTTCTCAATTTGTGCCCTTTATTAATTATACATACCACGTTAATGGGTTGGTGATACTTACATTTATTTTATCTTTCTCCGTTGCTTGCCCCTTATAAATAAAGGTATAATATAATACTTGAAAAAAAAATTTATTTCAATATATAATTATTTTTAAAATAATTTTAACCACTTTTTAAACTATATAATTAAGTTATTAGGTTCTTATAAATAAGATTGAAGGGAATAATTGGCTAAAACAGACGTGTAATTAAAATGAGAATGGTATTATAATAATGAGTTTCTGAATCAATAAATTGCACCCTTATTAAATAGATGCATTTATAATAAATATTCCTCACTTATCACTAGTTATCTCTCATATAATCATATATTCCATCCGGTCTTAATTATAAGGGTCGGTTGACTTTTTTTGAAGAAGTTAAGGAAACAAAATAAATTATTTAATCATATCATTTGTTGTGTTTTATTGTATTATATATTAATTCATATGTCAAACAAAATAGTTTAAAGAAAAATAATAAATTTTAATGTTTTAAGCTAATGTAATTAGTTTTCTCATGATTCTCCAAAAAAAAGTCAACTGACTCTTATAATTAGGATCAGAGGAAGTATTACACATTCTATCTTATATTTTCTACTCATTCTCTTTCATATAATATTTTATATTAATTATCTCTCCTACTATTTTTCATAAATATGGACATATTTAGAAAAGATATGACGTTTTTGACACAATTGTTATTTTTAATTAATATTAATCACTAATTTGTTTTTCGCAATGAGAAATAAAGTTACTTATAAAAAAGACATGAGGGAGTACTAATTAATACTCCCACCGGTCTTAAGATCTAATTAGAAATTTGATTTAATCATAAATATAAAGCTCATATCCACTTTGTCTTCCATATTTAATCAAGTTTTTTTAAAATACCCTTGTCAATACTCCTTAACTATAATTAGATACCACATTGATTTTTAGACTTATAGTTTTCTTTAACTATAGCTTCTCTTAACTAATTTAACTAATATTCTTAATTTTTTTTAAAATTCAAATGAGTCTTATATTTAAGTCATGCAGAAGTGATTATTATTAATAGTAATGACTTACTTAGTCGAAGCTCTGGCATTGTTAGTGATCTAATAGGATATTCCAGCGCCTTCCCCGCTCTTTTGCTTTCATTCTCATTCTATGGGTGAATGAGTGGAGTAGTATGATGGAAAAAAAGAGGGACCCGGCTTCTCTCCCTGCTGCCTCCCTTACAATGGAACGATGCCGTTTTACTTGGTACAAAACGGTGAGTTTCGTCCATCACCCTAACGGCCCAAGCCAACTGTGTAATGTAACGCCTCACTTTTTCATAGCCAAATCCACAATAGTATATTTAATATGATAAAATAATTTGATAAAATGCGGAA
>JBAGKO010005662.1:0-11890 GCA_037177275.1 Acacia concinna | reverse complement strand
TGCATAATGTGGGTAAATGTATGCAATTAAGACCTAAAATACCCTGGAAAACCATATAAATATCGTGTCAGATCAAGTTCCTTTAAAGATTTAGATTTAAACTTTTCTATAATGGTTAACTCATCTTAATTACTTATTATAATGTAAAACATTTGTTAATTATGGTTAAATGAAAAGAGGATTTTACACCTAAGTCCCAAGGACCAAAGATAATTATTAAAAAATCCCACAAATAAATATAATTATTAAAAAGTTCTAAGGTCCCAAGAGAAAATTAACAACTTAGCAGCAGGAATTGACAATTTAGTAGCCCCAATTAACAACTTTGACAGCAGGTTTTAACAATTCCGTTCCAACATTTTTTAACAACGCCCATGTGATAAGTATAAAAATATTGGAACGGAATTGTTAAAACCCGCTGTCAAAGTTATTAATTCAGGCTACTAAGTTGTTAATTCCAACTGCTCAATTGTTATAACTCCCATGTGATATTTGTTAAAATGTTGGAACGGAGTTGTTAAAACCCGCTATCAAAGTTGTTGATTGGGGCTATTAAGTTATCAATTCTAACTGCTAAGTTGTTAATTTTCTCTTAAGACCTTGAGACTTTTGGGTAAAAGATAAAATTGGGATGAGACTTTTTAGTAATGTTGAAACGGAGTTATTAAAACCCGCTGTTAAAGTTATTAATTTCCCCTGTGAAGTTGTTAATTTTTTACTTTCTACTTTGGGACTTTTTAAAAAGGGGCTAAAATTAGTGGGATTTTTTAATAATTATATTTATTCCTTGATACATAGATACCATTTTCCTTTTAAAAAAAAACATTACATTGATCCTGAAATCAGATGCATGTGTAAGGGAAATTGCTTCAATTTGTAGCCACCACTCAGCTCCATTTCCCAAAATGTTTGTATTATTGTGGGGAGTTTCCCCACCAAACCCTACTATGCACATGCTTGCCGTATAGTGTTCATTTTCAAAGTCTAAAGGTGGGAAAATTGTCACTATCATGATTTTAATTGATTAATTTATTGCTGGGTAAAGGAGTAAAAATGCATATTATCTTTTGTCACAAGAGCATCTAGCACCATAAATAATTTTTAGGTCCAAAACTATTCATGGAGTACAAAAATGTAGCTAGTACTAGGAATTTGGGCCAGCCTGTGGGTTGTGGGCTAGGCCGATCGGGTTGGCGGGCTAAACGCCAGCCTGAACCCGTTTTGCCTAAAAAAATCTTTTTTATTTTTATTTTTTTTAATATTTATAATTTTTTTTTACTTTCATTTCTTTTTTCTTTCACCCACTCAAATCACACCCATTTCTTTTATACATTTGTACTACGCAACCATTTTTCATTTTCACCTTCATTTTTTTCGCCACTCATATCACAAAAATATGTAAATTTCTCTCATTTAAATTTAATAATAGTAGATTAAATAACTAAAATATGAAAATAATAATGTTACATAAAAAGTATGAGAAAGTTGTTAAACGCAATATTAAAGATAAGGGGATAAGAGTATTTGACTCAAATAATTAATTTTAAATTGTAAGAATAATTAAAAAATAAAAAGTTAAAAAAATGGGTTAAATAGGCCATCCCGCCAGCTCGCGGGCTGGCCCACCTTAACCCGTAGGCTAAACGGGGCTGGCAAAATGCCAGCTCGAACCCGCCTATTTTGGCGGGTTGACAAGTTGAATCTGTGGGTCCAACCTGTTTTACCGGCTCTAAACGTAGCATAAATGCCACACCCCATTTTTTCCATGTTGATAGTTTGTTTAAAGCACTTGACCAATTATGTTAATGTGGATGGTGAAATATTGAAGGGTGTGTGGATGATAGGGATGATGAGTTGGAGAGACTAAAGTGTAAACAAGACATATTATAAAAGAAAAAAAAAAGAAGAAGATAACGTTAGGGCTCACAACGAAAAGGAGGAGAGAAAAATATATTGAATCGCAAAGACAAGTGAGAAAAAGGAAAGTAGGGGTATTGATCAAAAGAGACAATAGAATTGAGAGAGGGATGACTTAATCAATCGAGCAAGTGCAAAACTTAACTGGTGAAGCGAGAGGTAGTAACGCAATTCCTAGCATTCCCTTCTATCTATGCCATCCATGGGGAACAACCAATTTGTGCTTGCAGCGCAGCCCACCATAATCATCCTCGAGACTTTATGACCTGATTAAAACCACCCTTCTTCTGCTTCTTGCCAATGTTAAACAAGACGCCAAAGCTATCTCCTTTCTCTCTTTAAGTTTCATGTCTCTCATTGGTTGCCTCTATCATCGATCATTTTGCAAAATTTTTTTGCCAATCGTTCTTCTCAGTTCTCATCATACCGACTTCGTCTATCGTTTTTGTCATAGCCTGGGTCTTATTCTTAATAATGGAGGACGATTGACTGGTGGATGTCAGCCTTTAACTCTCCTTATTGACTCATTAATAATCCTCACCTGCCATATTTAAGTCTCAGTCAGCAAATGTAGCCATATCATGTTGAGTTTAACGACTATTAGTGGGAAAAAAATGGATGTGGCATGTATGTTACGTTTTTTGTACTCTATGGGTATTTGTGGACCTAAAATTTGTTTATGTTGCTAGATGCTCTCATAGCAAAAGATAATAGACATTTTTGCTCTTTCACCCATTTATTGCGAATAATGCCCCCCTCCCATTCAAAATAGGGAAAATGATATTTAGATTTCAATTAAAAAATAATATTACAAAAAGTCTCATTATAGATTATGACTGCATATTCAATTGTCATTTCCGTTGGAAGCTGTTTGGAGAGCAGGAGGATGTGAACTATAAAGATGCGTATGCCAGTCTTTTCCGTGTAAGTTAGGATAAAGATTTGAAATCTCATTGTAAATTCTACTCCCATAGCTATCAAGGAAGACATAGTCCCGGACAAGGCTACACAGGAGGCGTTACTCTTGAAGTGGATGGTTTTGTTCTTGAGTCAGGGCAAAGTGGAGGAGGAGCTGTTGTTCGTGGAGAAGATGGTAAATGGATTTGTGGCTTTATATGCAAATTTACGACAATCCCACCAGTAATAGCAGAAACCATTGCGATGATACAAGAGCTTCAAATCTGCTGGAACAAAAGATATAGGAAGTTCTTGGTTTTAACAGATTGTATTGAAGCTATTAATCTGATTATTAGGGGATGCCCAAGTCATCACCCTTTTTTATGATATTTTTGCTTATGTAAGGATGTGGATGTCCAAAAATTGGGATGTAATGATATCTCATATCTCGAGAGAACAAAATATCCTTGCTGATTATTTAGCCAAGTTATCTCATAATATAGTGGGGAATTTTATTTTTCTTGATCAACTGCCACCTTCCTTTCAAGAGGGGGCGGTTGGTGATGTAGGTGATTAGCAGTAGGTCTACTGCTTTCTTTTTCATGTGTTTTGTAATATTGCTTTAAGCAGTAGATTATCCAGTTTTCCAATTAAAAAAAGGTGGAAAAAGATAAAAAGTGACAATGGAAGGAGTTTAATTGTTTGCCGATAATTAGGCAGAAAAAAAGGTAATTACCCATAATCAGTCGTGAAGATTTGGACCATTAATTTCTTCAACATTTTTTTTAGTATCATCGGCCATTATAGGAGAAACTGTTCAAAATCATAATGGAAATTATATTATCTTAATTAGCCGCGTCAAAAGACATAATGGCATTTTCATAGCTAAAATAATTATAGAATGAAGCGTGGCCCAGTCGTGAAGGTGGAAAAAGGTTAAAAGTGAAAATGGAAGGAGTTTAATTGTTTGCTGATAATCAGGCAGAAAAAAAAAGGTAATTACCCATAATCAGTCACGTCAACGACACAATGCAATGCTTCTCTTTTACCGTATGTATTCACTATTATTAGTATTTAGTATGAGTTGGAAGGCATCTAAACCCATCACCCACCACTGAAATTTCCATCACTTCTTATCATCATCCCCCACTACCCCTGGCATTTTTCTCTTCCTCCGGCCCCTGCGACAACGAGCGCTCCACTCAGTTGGATTGGGGTTTTGAAGAAGCTACAGGGTGTCCTATAGTTCCTTCCCAACTCAGATTTAGACCCACATTGCCTGGACCCAGATGACTGTGTAAGGCTTGCTCTCTATATAATTGCTTCTTTTGACAACTCAGTTGATTTTGGTAATTGGATTCTTTTTGGTGCGAGTGAGGTTTATTTTTTGATTTGTTGATTTTAGTCAATGGTCTGGGTTTAACCTATGAAGAAGCAATTCCAGATATATGGGATTTCAGGGACGTCCTCATGAATTTGGGTATCCATAGGTAAGACCGTGAGCAGCCTCTGAAAATAGTGTACTTCTCATTATTGTTGTGTCCTGTATATACAATATACCAGCATCTTGTGTGATGTGTAAGGCAGTGACTCTCCTGCTTGCTCACTGCTTCCCGATCTAACAACTTGTTCACTGAATAGTTTCTATGGAATTTACATCTCGTGTTTGTGGTTCCTGGCCTGCTGTATTTCTGTTTGGTTGTAACACGCTTGTCTTTTGAATGTATAGGCAAGCACCGGGACTCCTAGAAAATGGGTGTTGATCTTCATGCTGAACTATCCAAGAAAACATTCCTTTTTGGGCTTGAAGTTTTTCAAATAATTGGAATTGCCGCTGGATTGTTTATATTTGTCATCGTCATGCTCTCTATTTGCCTTAGTTCGCTGAAGAAATCAAGAAAAGCCAAGAATAGGATTTCCCATAGTCAAATACCGACTGTCTCGAAGGATATCAAGGAAGTGAGGGTTGAGCAAGTACCAGCAAATGGGTTTGTTCCTCGTGATGGAATTCTTCTCCCAATACATGACAAATCCAGTGACAGGGAATCAGACAGCGTTATGGTCCATTTGGGTGTGGGGAAAATGAAAATTGGGGATAACAGCAGTTATTCCGATTCATTCAATCACTTGGAGAAAGATGGGGGTGGATCACAGTCAGGAGGGGAGGGGAGCTCTGGCACTTTTTCAGTGTATAAGCACTCTTCTTCATACCCTATAACAGCTCCTTCCCCTTTATCTGGTCTCCCAGAGTTCTCTCACTTGGGTTGGGGCCACTGGTTTACCTTGAGGGATCTTGAAATTGCTACGGACCGGTTTTCCAAAGAGAACGTGATTGGTGAGGGTGGCTATGGAGTTGTATATCGGGGACAACTGGTCAATGGGAGTCCAGTGGCAATTAAAAAGATACTCAACAACAGGTGAGTTTCATTACAATTTCTAAGGCTTTATATTTACTCTAAGCTATTAGAACATGTTCCTAAGTACTACAGAGTTTTTAGTTCCTATGTTTCTTTCGCAGTGGTCAAGCTGAGAAAGAATTTAGAGCAGAAGTTGAAGCTATTGGCCATGTACGGCATAAGAATTTGATTCGCCTATTGGGATACTGCATTGAGGGAACGCACAGGTACATCAAATTAATTACATTATCATTATGGCTCAACATGTTTGTAAGTCGTAACCTCTGACTTGGGGGTGAGGCCCATCTTGCTTTTACTGAACAGTAGTTTGAATAACATGCGCTCATTTTTCAGGATATTAGTCTATGACTATGTCCATAATGGAAACTTGGAGCAATGGCTCCATGGAGCTATGCGTCATCATGGATATCTTACATGGGAGGCCCGAATGAAGATTCTTCTTGGCACAGCCAAAGCGTGAGTCTCTGAATTTATGTTTCATTTAAGCACTGTGTTCTCATCATCTAATGTGATATGTACGTTTCAGTCTTGCATATTTGCATGAAGCCATTGAGCCAAAGGTCGTGCACCGAGATATAAAGTCGAGCAATATATTAGTCGATGGTGATTTTAATGCCAAGGTTTCTGATTTTGGCTTGGCCAAACTGTTGGGTGCTGGGAAGAGTCATGTCACAACACGAGTTATGGGAACCTTTGGGTAGTGTATCCCATGCTTTATTCTGTTAAACTTTTGGAAGAAATGTTTCTTCCCCTTAAATTGATCCTTCTTTCTTGCTCCTAAAATTTCACAGATATGTGGCTCCTGAATATGCAAATACGGGCCTTCTAAACGAAAAGAGTGATGTTTATAGTTTTGGAGTTGTGCTATTGGAAGCAATCACAGGAAGAGATCCAGTTGACTATGGTCGACCAACTAATGAAGTGAGTAAACATTTTTTCTTAGGAAATAAGTGCAGCTGGAATTATCTGTGTTTGTTTGACATGTTTTTGCCGAATGATCATGAACACATCTAGGGGTGGTTAGATCTTTTGGTTAACAGTGATCTTGAACAGTTTATGTCTTGTATATCTTTGATGATTAAAGAAGCATGATTATCAAAGTGCGAGTGGACTCAAACCACTGACAAAATCTGAAGCTTTCAAATTCTATATAAATTATTCTTTGGTTTATGGTATTCAATTATTTGAGAGATACCACTTCTAGCTAGCCAACTTGAAAATAATATTGACCTGAATTCTAGTTGGATTCGTCGAAACGAGCTTAACTTATCAGTTACATGGACCTATTTTGTACCTTCTACTGGTGATACGAAATCAAAGCTGGTTCTGCGCTGTTTAGCTAATTTTGTGGAGAACTTATGTTTGAAATGATCTCTAGTTATTCACTCCAGCACTTAAAGCTTGTTCTTAGTAAACTTTGACCTGACTAATCAGTTACTATTTCTGTTCATGAGTTTACCCGAAAACTGAAATATGCTTTCAGGTTAATCTGGTTGATTGGCTGAAGATGATGGTTGGCAGCAGGCGATCAGAAGAAGTGGTTGACCCAAATATCGAGGTGAGGCCCTCCACCAGAGCCTTAAAACGAGCCCTACTGACTGCTTTGAGATGTGTGGATCCTGATTCTGAGAAGAGACCCAAGATGGGCCAAATTGTGCGGATGCTGGAGTCCAATGAGTACCCCTTAGCTAGAGAGGTTCGCTTTCACACCATATTCTGTTTGTTTTTTTGGGGCATTTCTTATTTGCCTGGTCCTTCTGAACTTGGTTTGCTCCTATTTGGCCTGCATCAGGTTTTTAGTATATATAATCAAATCATAACTGAATGGATAAATATCTGATAGGGATGAATAGTTTAAGGAATGTCAATGGTTCGTGACTGACTTTTGACGTCATGCATTTCTGTGAATGTCCAGGACCGAAGGCGCCAAAGAAATCAAGGGGATGATAGCATGGAAATTGAATCCCAAAAGGAATATTCAGACACAGATAGATCAGAGAGCAGAGGATAGCCGCAGAGAAGACATAACCAAAACAACGGTTCTTTTTTTAGGATCAGTTGAATGTATAAAGTGAGGGTAAATTCTTTCATCAAGTTAGTTGATTTCAACTTTTTTAGATTATTGGTTTGGATTTGTAATGTAAGATGATATGATTTGACGGACATTTTAGGATAATCCGCACTCTCATCTTTGTTAGTTTGGTCCTCCTTCAGTCTGTTTATTGGAGAGGGTTGGTTAGAATATTGCTAGCATGAATGAAGGTGGATGGTAATGCAAAGAACCCAAAGCGTTGGGTATGTACAGAATCTGATCCGCTCGAAACAAATGTTCTGTTGCCTTTTGGTGAAAATTAAAAACAAACAAGGGGCGTATAAGTTAGAACAACAACGTCCATGTTTTTGAGCTTGCAAGCTGCAACGTAGTAGTACTGTGGTAGTTGTCGCATGTAGGCTCGTAGCTTGCTGCAATGATTGTGAGGGTTGTAAGAGATTACTGTATTTTTTAAAAAAAGAAAAACCGAGGCAAATTAATAACGGTAATAATAAATTAAGTTGCTCGATATTTTTGAACAATGTTATGCTTTTGGTTTTTTGGAATAAATGCATACTTTTCCAACATGCGATATTTTTGTGTTTTGATCTTTTAGAACAACCCTTCAGGCTTCAGCAGCGTTTTGCTTTTTCTAACCGGCTAAATCCTAAACATATGTTATTCTGGCTGAACCATTAAATTTCATATTTGAGTGCAACTACAAATGTTAAAAAAATTATATATACTTAATATAAGAGATATTTACCTCAATTTGATTATATTAAATACTGTATGTTTGTTAAATTAATTAATTTGATATTGTATTTTTTAAAACACCAATATAGAAAAAATAGAAAAATATTGACAAATATAAAAACAATCTTGGATTTAATATTATAATTAATTTCTTAAATATATCAAATATTATTGATATGAGATGTATAAAATTTGCTATTTTAAACACTAGATTGCTTGAGAATGCGGTGAGTATGGATCGAACTTGTTCATGCTTTGTTTTGCTTTCTTCAATAGATAAATTATAGAGAAAATTGTGTTTAGATTCTAAATAAGATAAAAACAATCAAATGGTCTATAAAATCGTATAATTACATTTAAATTTTATAAAGTTATCAATAGACACTCATAGAGTTATCAATGACAACCCATTAAGTTGTCAACTGGGACTTGATATCAAACCAGAAGCATAATATATACAGAGAGAGCTGTTGCGAACCCATCGGATTCATCCTCCACAATCACCATTCATCATCTTCGTCACTTTCATCCTCCTTCTGCATTTTCGTCGTGCAACTCTTGCCTTCATCACCATCATCATTGATTACGTCCCTTCCATCTACTCCCAAATCTGAGCTGCAGCAAAGAAACAGAGGCGTCATGAACCAGCTCAAGAAATTCGACCTCCACCTCTCACCATGATCTCGCCTCTACCTTCTTTCACCGTCACCCATCACTTTTCTATTTTCATCTTCACTTCACCTTCACAAAGCACATCAATGCCTGAGGTAGGGAGGAGGAGTCAAAAATTTTAGACTTGCAAAGAGCAGCAATTGTGCCCCCTTTTGTCCTATCCATCTTCACTTATAAATCTTCCATTTTCATCATTTAATTCGTTTTTCTAATTTTTAAATTCCATGGCTAATTATTCAAACAAAATTGTGGATATTCTTGGTGCTGGTCTCATAAGTTGTAGAGACTAAATCTATCAATCCTTTGTAGCAGTGGCAATGACATGAGCTTAGAGCTTCAATAGGGGAGTTTTTGCTCTTCCAATCTTCTTTACTTATGCTATTTAGTGATTTATAGGTTTTATGATCAAGGTACAAAAAATCAGACTGGCTAAAAAACCGGTCACGAAATGGGTTCAGGGTTCAACCAGGTTGGATCGGGGGTTGAACCGGCCATATTAAAATGTTATAATTTAAATGTTATTAGTAAATACCCAAGCGAAAAACTGATAAATCACTATTTTGTGTGAATTATTAGGTTTAAGTAGTGTTTTAAATGTGGAAAAATGGAAGTAGGAAAGCATTATTGTGGATTAAATTGAATAAATAAGTGCATAGGGGTATTGTCATCATTTTAGCTTAATTGAAGGTTAAAATTGTCGTTTACATGCAATTATATGCTTGATCATGAGTTGGTGAAATTTTAGTGTAGGTTTGAAGAAGAAATAAGAAGAAAATGGGGATTAAGAGGAAGGAGGACTAAATTGCAAAGATGAAAACTAGCCAGAGGCATTTCTGTAAAGAGAAAAGGGACTTAATTGCAAAGAAAGCTAGAAGCATGAAGAAAAGATGGCATGGGGTCAATTTCTGTGATATTCATGGGGTCAAAATGCAATTATAAATCTTCAAAGCTTAAGTCAAACTCGGAGGCAATGATAACCGTTGATCTTGAATACATTTAAACAGATTTAGACTGTCGCCCTTAAAACAAAAATGCCCCAAAACGACATCGTTTTGAGGAATTTTTGTTTTTTAAAAAAACTCGGCAGAGTCGACTCGGCTCCTGGTCAAATGACCCAATCAGACTGGACAGGGGTCCGGTCGGCCAGTTTTCTAGTCCGACCGGCCGGTCCGGTTTTAATTACAATGCTTATGATTAACTTTATAGCATTTGAATACATTTCTTTTATGTAATTTTTTTGTATAAGATTTGTTGTTACTTAAACCTTTGTTAGATGTTTGACATTGTGTTTAATTAGCTTAATTTTCATTTCTTTGTGTTGATAAGTTATTGAAGTGGTTATTTTATGAATATTTTGTGCTAAATTCAAGGTGTCTTAATTAATGGATCAATGGTGTCAAGTGTTTTCATTAGTTTATTGAATTTGAGTTTATTAATTGTGTTTAGCATTGGGCTTTAGCATAATTAATCTTGAATTTTTATATGAGTGGCCATTGTTAAATTAAGATTAATGAGAAAATCAAGTGGTAATGTGAGGTGACTCAGTTATTGGATTAAGAGCTAAATACAAATTTAAGTTCATTGAATTGCTAGAGATCTTAATCAACCTAATTTAGAGATATTAATATATAAGGTGATTTGGTATTAATTAATATAAGTTAGGCCTAATCTAAAGGGTGGCTCTTAGAGTCTTTTGAAACTAGCATAATTTATCTTCCATAATTATTTGAAGTGAGGATTGCTTTTATCATTGCTATAAAGGATTATTCATCATATTGTTAATATTGTTATTTCTCTCATTTCATCCATTTACGTTCATCATTCCATTTCATAAAGAAAAGTCCCAAAAAGAAGTAGTCTAGAATCAATTTAGTTTTCAATTGCAAAGAGTAGCTATTAGTTAAAATATCAAACTCTTTTCTTTTAAATAATTATATGTTAATCATTGCATTTAGTTCCTATATAATTAATAAAAGGCTCCTCAAGAGATAATACAGGATCGCACCATTTATCGCAACTCTTGATTTAATTTTGAATAGGTCACTTAGGCATTAAGTTCAACAAGACTCATTCTTTAATATTATTAAATAATTACTTAATGTGTGAAATAGATTAAATTAATGCAATTGTTTTCTCTAATATGAATACACAATTGTGACACTCAAATCGATTCAAATTAACTACACAAATTAATAAAAATATAGTAAGAGTAGTCTCAATAAATTAATAGAAAATACATTATTTGAAAATTACTCAATTGCAATAACCAAAATCCAGTCACAACATAAACAATCTTAACTTAACAATGTAGAATTTAAAAAGCTAACAAAATAATGAAACTACCCATCTTAGCTAGAAATTACAATAACTAGGAGATTCATATAACAAGTAAATCAAAAACTCCAAATTCAAGTTGAAGAACACAAGCCAAATCCTCGTTTGCAAGCTAGCCTCTCATGATTTTGATTGCAAACGTAACTTCTTCTCAACAATGGAAATCCATGGAATTATGAGCAAATGGGAAAATAAATAAAGAAGGAATAAGGGGTATGCTGTATTCAATGAAAAAAAAATGAAATTGATGGTTGACGGGGATGACGACAAAGGAAGATGGAGAGACAGTGGTGAACGGATGTTCAATCAAGAATGATGGTGGTGCTTTATGGTGAGGAACAGGGGCTTGGTCGAAGGTGAAAAAGAGAATAAAAGATGGCGGTGGTGATGAGTTAAAGAAGGTGGTGAGCCTCCCCTTTCTTTTCTTCCAATTGAGCTCTCAGGGCCAACCCATCTGCTCCCTAACAGTGGCTGCTATTCTTCCAATTGACCTAATCTGAAGCTGTAAAACGTTGTCACTTTTAGGAGGACCATTCTGACATTTTGCAAATTTGTGGGGTTGAACTGTAATTTCTGAAATTCGAGCCCCAAACTGTCATTTTCGATTTTAATCCAATTTCTTCAAATACCTACAATTTAAAACAGTCAAGCCAACACCGAATCTTCTTAAGAGGCAATGATAAAGAGTAATAATTGTAAGAACCGGCTGTCACCCAAAAGGGGGTGAATTGGGTGTAAAATAAAACCTTATATATTTTGAAAATCTTTTTGCATGTTAGCTAAAGCTGAGAGTATGAAAACAATGAATTATAAATGCAAGGTTATTGAATCAAGTTATATATGCTGGAAACGTAAGAGATAAGGG
>JBAGKO010005631.1:0-11894 GCA_037177275.1 Acacia concinna | reverse complement strand
AAGCCCATATGGGTTCGGGCTTAAAAGATCCGCTAAAAAACGGTCCCACTTTTTCTAAACCCAAACCACCCATATTTTAGTTTGGGTGGGCTCGGCCAACGGTTAAAACCTGTATTACCGGCTTTGCGTTGGTAGCCTTGTATACTTCTTGATTTTGGGGTTATATTGTTTTATATATTGTCATCATAAGGTTATCATGCTTTAATATATTTTGACATTATTTTAAATAACTGTCTTGATAATTGTTGGCTTATTATTGGGCCGTATGCCTTATTTTGCATACTCTAATTTGGTGGATTCACAATATTACTTGTATTGAAAATTGTTTTGTTTATACCCTTTTGTTGTTGGGTTCAGTGATATATATATGGGCTAGTGGGCTGGGTTTGTAACCCTTATTCTAATTGTGTCCTTAATCTTATATGTGAATTATTGTAGTGGGTTTTATGCCATGAACCCAATGTGTTGATCCTATTGGATATGTGGTTTATAATAGTAGGTTTGTGGGTGAGATTTGTAGCATGAACCTTAATATGTAAATCTTGTTGGATTAGTGGAAATGTTTTTTTAAAAGTGATGAATAAATCCTTTTATAACAATAACAGAAATTTTAAATTTAATTTTACTCTTTTCTATCATAATTAACTGTAATATAATTTTAGCAGGATTGTTTAATAATCATTAATTACTAATTAGGCTAATTAAGCCTAATGCCTTGGTTAGTAAAAAAAAGTCTTTTTACCTTCATATGGAAGTTGCCAAATAAAAATCGTTGAGTCATTTGAATAGAGGGAATGCTGTTGCAGTAATTTCTCCTTTGCGACACTGCTCTGCATAGTAGTCTTCTCCAGAAGTGTGGATTGCTATTCCAGTTGATGGGTCTAGAAAGAGAAGCAGAGAAGGCTTTAATGTAAGAAGAATTAGGAGAGAAAATCGAAGAAAAAAATCCCGACTTAATAGGAGAAATTATAGGATCGGTAAATTCAAATAAGAAGATTTGATTTTATTTGCATTTTATTTTTATTGACTGAACATTACAGGATCTGCCTATTCAAATTAGAAGATTTGATTTTGTTTACTTTTTATTTTCATTGACTGTAATACTCAAAATTAGGCCCCATATCCGACGTATCTCTCCCTTCTGGATGTATTCTTATGTCGAACCCAATTGGGTCTACAACAGTACACGGAAGAATTATTTTTTGTTTTTTGACCTGAAACGGAAGAACTATTCATCTATTTTCTTTCTCCTAATTCTTTAAAAATATCTCTACCTTTTACTATATATTGTGCTTTTTTCCATAGTTATTTAGTAACCACCCATAACAATAGAATATGTTGCATCTGGGTGGACAATCACAATCTGTTCCCCCCGCACATCTGCTTTAATAAACGATTTCATATGGTAAGCAATTCAAGGTATACATTAGTTTGTATATGGAATATAAATATAAAAGCTATGAATTCAGATATAGGGGTATAATGGTAAAATAGTGAATACCTCCTTTGAACTAAATAAAAAATCATTTCCTTCCCTTCCCTTTATACAAGGTAAAATTAAAATCTCCCCTACCCTCCTTCCCTTCCCCTCTTCTCAAACCAAACAGGCCCTTAGCCGGGCCTCCCAATTTAAGTACTGTGGTGTACATATGTAGGTCGTGTAATTAAACATATTGTGAGAAATTTAATTCTCCATTATGCTCCTTTTTTTATTCAGAAATTTTCTGACTCATTCTTATGACTAAACAAAAAAGATCAATTAATTTAGGGGTGTGCAAATTGGCTCTAAAGCTGGTGGACATAACACAAATAGTGCAAACACTAACAGTAGCTTGTTGCTCAGAAATAGGAATAATGTGCAGAAATTTGCGGATACATTCTTCAAAAATATGGAAGCATCCTCCCGTTTAAAGCTTAAACATAGAATAGTCAGGAGTAGGGATGACTGTACATTAAAAAAAGTTACCATTTCATTCATTTGACTAATATAGTGCAAAGCAGGCATAATAACATGCTAAAATGGAGGCCTATTACATTTTAAGATAAAATGGAATTCATAATGTTGAAATACATTGACAAGCGTTCAAAGAGATCAAAGCCACAGATCCTCATTTTTGTTTCTTAAGATACTGCTGACTTAACTCATTTTGCAAAGTGAGGAGGGTGGTGAAATTGAGGAAACTTGAAAACCATTTGACAGACAACTTGGGGATTCGCTGAAGTGTCTGCCGATCCACGTAGTACAGTCCAAATCTTGTTCCATAGCCATCTATCCATTCGAAGTTGTCCATCATTGACCACATGAAATATCCTCTTACATCTGCTCCTTTCCTGCTCACACACGACACCCATCCTTTAACAATGTGATTATCAAAATTTCAGACACATTTTTATTCATACCTGGCCTGTTCTATTTAATTTCCTCAAGCAAATCCCATCTTATAGTGGTCTCATAACGTACCCAATGGCTCTTAGCAAAGCTGCAAGATAGTCTTTGTGGAACTTCATTCGATCAAAATCTTGTAGAAAATCATGCAATGCAGCTTCCTTTTGGGGCTGTGCAGAATATCCTGAAATGGTTTGGCGAAGACAAGTCTTTTGTTAGTACACACAATCATATACAAATGGACATAATAGAAAATAACCTTATCTGGCATCAATTCTATTCTCTTTAGTCAGTCAGTGCAGCTTCAATCACCATTTTCAGTAATGAACAAGGGCATATTGTGGTATCTTGTCTTTATGTAGTCTACAATCTTCTCCATGCCTCTTGGAACCACAAAGAACCTTGGCATTCCTGTCTGTTTTAAACAAATGCTATCTTTAATCCAATATAGATTTAATCAAACGCTAGAGAGACCAAATATAACATGAATATTAGTGATGGCATAGAGGAACTTCATACCAAATCACCAATTGGAATGCCGTCTCTGAAGCCGGTAGTTTCCAGAAAGCCTTGTATTGCATGGTCATATCCAAGGGAACAATCAGAGGAGGAGCAATCTTTGACATAGAGAGTAGTGTAGTGATTGATGCCAATGAAGTCCAAGCTTCCTTTTATGAGACTCTTTTCATTAGAAGAGAACCCTGGCAACTGGCTTCCAAGAATGTTGCGCATCTCAATGGGATAGTCACCAAACACTAGGGGATCTAACTCCCTGTTGTTCCATGAATAACAAGCAACAAAAAGAACATAATCACAATGCAAGTTGGGATGATTGGCGTGAACAGAACTCTTCTATCTTTCTCCCCTAACGACACCAGTTCAATTCTTGACTGGAAAAAGATTTCACTAAATTGGCGGCCCAGTTGTTAAATGGTAGGCCTATTTAGCTATGGTGACTACGAAAATTAAGAAGCCAACATTTGCAGCAATAATACACAGTAAGGGTGTTATTATTTCAGGACTAATTTGTGCAATAACTAACTTATGAAGACTAAATAAAAATGTATGTATAGACCAAAGTGTTACTACTTACTTACCAGCCAATTTTAAAAGCCAAGGCTCTATCCACGGCCAGTGTATCGCATTCTTCGTCTCTAAGAGGTTCAAACATGTGGGTATTTGCAACAATCCCAATAGTTCCACCTTGCTTAGCCTGCATCCATGAATAACCCATATTGCTCTTTCATCCTTCTCACAAGAGAACGAGACAGAGAAAGCTTTCAGTTAAGGTTCATTTTTCATTACCTGAAAGTGACTGCGGTACAAGTGAACAGCCATGGCATGTGACAGCAAAGCGTTGTGCATGGCAATGAGAGGCTCAGCATCAGAATTTCCCACAGAACAGTTTCCAAAAGGAGACGAACAATGGCCTGGAGGATATACTCCCTTCATATAGGCCATTTCCATAAACAGGTTTGGCTCGTTGATTGTGGTCCAGTACTTCACCCTATCCCCAAAGCTCTCGAAACAGATCTTGGCCAAATGAACAAAATCTGTCCTGCACGGTGAAATAGGAAATTCTTAAAATTATCATCGTTCTCTGTTCGCTTATGCTTTTGCATCACTAGAAGCATAGGAATTCTTTCACTCCTAGTGGCAATCCACAAAACATGTGACAAACTAGGAAATTCGTTTGACACTATACATTAGAAACTATAAACAAGAATTATTTCCACATATTCAGATATGATAAATCTTTCTGCGTATTGAGAATATCAAATATGCATGTAATTTTAACAAATTGAGTTGTTATATTTAGACTATATATATATTTTATGTATAAAGCAGGGGATTAAGATTTCACTTTATTAGAGGACTGAGCCAACCACCATATCTTTCTTCCAGTTCTTGTGGCAGGTCATGATGATGTATTGTCACGAACGGCTCTATCCCTGGAATATGCACAAATTCCCATCCCATAATCAGATACATCTAACACCGATGCATACAAATGACACTAACATTCTGATAAACAAAACGCTAGACATTACACAATAAAAGAAAATTGTCCATTTATCATTGAAAATGTCCTATCATGTCACACAAGGATCCCAACATGTGTAGTCAATACTTCGTGCTTTATAGATCACAACCGAGTAGAAACCGTTACTGCACCTCTAAGCAGCAGGTTGTCTATAATCTTGTTGTAGAATATAATCCCTTTTGCATTAATATCACCGTATATTCCTCCTGTAACACAACAGCTCATAATTAAAGACCAAACTGAGCAATGTAATTAGCAAGTCAAGTTTAACACTAACTATCAACTACTTATTATGAGGTACTTACTGGGAAGAATCCTGGCCCATGAAATGGAAAACCGATATGCATTCACCCCTAGTGAAGACATCAACTCAATGTCTTCCTGCCCAGAAAAATGTATCAAATTAAAGAGCGAGGAACATAATTCGGGGAAAAGACGAGTTAACCGCAAGAGTAAAGGGTGTTAGATCAGTACCAAATAGCGGTGATAATGATCATCTGCCATGTCCCCATTATCGTTATATTTGATCTTTCCTGAGGATTCATCAAATGGAATAGTGGTTATCATATATCTGTGCTTGAATTTGCATATACATCAGTCCACCAACATGGAAGATAAGCAAACAGGTTCCATTTTACCTGGTATGTGAGTGAAAACATCCCAATTGACCAGCCCCTTCCCATCTTCCAGATATGCTCCTTCAATCTTAATGCAAATAAATCAATGTCGTTAAGTAAGAAAAGAATCGAGAGTGAGATATTTGAAGGCAGAGATTAGAAGAAATAGAGTGCCTGGTAAGAGGAAGTGCTTGTTCCAAAGAGGAACCCATCCGGGAACTGAGACCTGTGAACTGTATCCTCACCACCATCGGCATTAGAACCCTGGATCAGAAAAAGAACAGAGCAAACCAGTGAGAGAAGTAGGCAGAGCTTCGTGTGTAGCACTTTCATCATCTTGACTATGTCAAAGCAGCAAATAAGCACTGAGAAAATGCTCGACTCGCAGGGACTAAACCTGAGAATAAGTGGGACTGTGGGAGGTAGAAGACAATCAATGCAAACGCTGTACAGAAAAACAGTCAGACAGTTGTAGAATGGGGCCACACATGAGGCGCAGATTCTCTCCTCCGCTCCCATCCTAGGGGAAAAACAACCCAGGTAACCTTTTATTTTTTTCTAAATAAAAAAAGTCATCCATAATATGAAATACACACACACACACATTGTAGCATTCATTATCCTAAATTAAGTTTTAATATATTCAGTACTCTAAAAATGTTTTTTTTATGGCACCCAATACCTAGCTTGATAATTTTGGGGCAAATAATGGGACGAGATGAGAAGAATAAAGGAGAGCATCCGTTCTTCAAAACATGGGCACGCCATGGATGTTTATTATTGTGGTTATATTTAGTTTCTGCTTATCTTTCAAGTTAGAACGTATGCATTTAATTTTGGGAAAATCTCATATAAATACGGTTGAATTATCTAAATTATAATTTGGGTTGCTAAATTTAAGAAATTATGAATCAGGTTATGTGACACAATTATAAATTTATAAATTGGGCTAATTTATCTCAAATTACCTTTTTATTCTTTAGTTATTAAAGACTCAAAATTTTTTGATCCGATTCTGTATGTCTTATTTAAAAGTTCAGTTTTTCACTTGAAGATGCTGGTCAACACCATAGAAACTAGAATTTAATGTGATATTCATGTTATGGGAACGCATGTTATTTTAATGAGCCACTGCACCTACATATAACTACAATTTTGAATTGGCTCAGAAAGTATATGTGCTGCAAAGCTCTATGATTTCAACCAAAACAGAATTCAATAGAATATGCACAACTTTGTAGAACATATTGCAACTAAAAAGATGAACAATAAAAAATTTTCAATTACAAAAATATTTCCATTTTCTACATCTCAGAATTCCATCAAGCTAGAAAACTGCCCACTAAAGTATGCACTACCTTTCAATATTTCAGTGCGAATCACAACTAGAATATGATAAGCAATGAAAATAGAGTGAAACTCAAGAAACAGGCATAGGATACCGAGCGATGTTCATCCCTACCATCGGCAAACAAAACTATAAGACCCATGAAAGACCATGTTGCCCACATCACAAATGCTGCAGCAATAGCAAACCTCACGATCCTATTGTGCGGCAAGAAAAGAGACATTGCTGATAAAATCACTATGGACAACATACAATACCCCACCATGTACACTCGTGCAAGTATGCAGATCTAAATTGACAATTCGACCAGCCAACATGTTGAATACCACATATGAGAAGATAGACGAATCCACAATCCACCACAGGAGTACACTAGATTGACTTTCTCCAGCAAGTAGCTGGAAAAGGCAGAAGGACAATTAGAGAAGAATTGACATTGATAGATCGGTACCCTTGTGCATGATGTAATTTACCCAGGATGGATTGAGTATCAATATGATTTTCTTCTAGATTTGATCCAAGTGGATCCCAAGCTCATCAAGCAGAGGTTCCTCATCATCAAAGTTTGCAGAGCTATCGCCTCTGATGGGGACTCCGTAAATTGTGTCGAAGGGGGCAATGGTGATTTCTTTCCTCTTCTCTTTTTTCTTCTTCTAAACTCTTTCCTCTTTTCTTTGCACATGGCTAGGCAGGGTATAATTGAAAAATAAATTAAATTTACATATCTTAAATTGGGTCAATGACTTAATCTAAGATTTGTTGAATTTACCGGCTTAATATAAGATTTAGGTAATTTAACTGTCTTTATATAGGATTTTTCTTATTTTCTATTCATTCGCTCTCCTACTCTATTTTAATAAATAAAGGCATATTTGGAAAAGATGTGATATTTTTGACACATTTATTATCTTTAATTAATCTTAACCACTAGTTTATTTTCCACAATGAGGAAGAAAGTTGCTTATAAATAGGATTGGAGGAAGTATTTTCTATTCATTCTCTCTTCTGCTCATTTTCATAAATAGGGGCATATTCGGAAAAGATATAACATTTTTGACACATTTATTGTTTTTAAATAATTTTAACCACCAATTTGTTTTCCTCGATGAGGAATAAAGTTATTTATAAAAAGAATCAGAGAGAATAGTTTATATGTTGGCAAAATAGTTTAAACAAAAACCAATAAATGAAAATAATTTAATAATCTTTCTTAATATTTTCAAAAAAGTCAATTCTGTCTTATATTTAAAATCAGACATAGCACCATCTACTCACTATATCACTTTAAGAATAGGGAAAATCCCATATAAAATTGTTTAAAAGGACAACACTTAAGTCAAGTTGGTTAGGTCAAATATCAGTGTGTTTGGACCTTTGATCCAAACTTCAAATCGTGCGACTCACAACCCCCAAGGTGTGATTGCCGATCAAAGGAAAAAGGTGATTTTTTCTTTGGGGGGGGGGCGTGGAGGCGGGTGGGGGCATTGGGGTGAATCTGGGCGATTGGCAAATTGTTCAATTTTTTATAAGCACCAAAATTGTGCTTCTTTGTTCGATTGGAGAGCGCCGTTAAGGGGATTTTTTTTATTTTCTATCATAATTTATATGTAATAAGACTCCCTTTGATTTTAGTTATAATACCTGATTAGTATTTTTTGGAGAGATTAAGGAAGCCAAAAGAGTCAACTAGGTTTTATAATTAAGACCAGATGTAGTATAAATATCACACTATATTTACATGTAATAAGACTCCCTCCCATCCTAATTATAAGACGCAATTAGTTTTTTTCTAGAGATGTTAAGGAAGCAAAAGAGTCAACTAGATCTTATAATTAAGATCGGAGGTAGTATAAATATCACACTATACTTACATATAATAAGACTCTCTCTGGTCCTGATTATAAGACCAAACTGATTATTTTTGGAGAGATTAAGGAACCTAAAAGAGTCAACTAAGTCTTATAATTAAAACAGGAGGTAGTATAAATATTACACTATATTTACATGTAATAAGCTAGACTCCCTTCGGTCCTAATTGTAAGACCCACTTAATTTTTTTTGGAGAGAATATTATATTTACATGTAATAAGACTCTCTCTGGTCCTGATTATAAGACCAAGCTGATTATTTTTGGAGAGATTAAGGAAGCTAAAAGAGTCAACTAAGTCTTATAATTAAAATCGGAGGTAGTATAAATATTACACTATATTTACATGTAATAAGCTAGACTCCCTTCAATCCTAATTGTAAGACCCACTTAATTTTTTTTGGAGAGATTAAGAAAGCCAAAAGAGTTAACTAGGTCTTATAATTAAGACTGAAGGTGGTATAAATATCACACTATATTTACATGTAATAAAACTCTCTTAGGTCTTAATTATAAGACTTAGTTGGTTTTTTTGGAGACATTAAGGAAGTTAAAAGAGTCAACTAAGTCTTATAATTAGGATTGGAGGTAGTATAAATTTCACACAATATTTACATGTAATAAGACTCCCTCCAGTCCTAATTATAAGAACTAGTTGTTATTTTTAGAGATTACGAAAGTTAAAAGAGTCAACTAGATCTTATAATTAGGACCAGAGGTAGTATAAATATTACACTATATTTACATATGATAAGACTCCCTCTAGTCCTAATTATAAGACTTGGTTAGCTTTTTTTGTGTCCCTCTTTATATACATGTTTATTCATTTAACCATGTTATTAGTTATATACTTTTTAGGTGTTTTATTTGTTTACTTTTATGAAAATTTATTTTCATTTTTATGCTATAATTTTTAAATATGACAAAAATATATAGATATATAATATGATTCATGCCCTTTTTAGTCATTTCCCATTAAAAGTAACTTTTAGAAAATTTCAATCAGATTCAGGGTTGTAGAAAAATCTTAGCAAATTATCACCACATATTGTAAAGAATGTGTGCTGGGAAGTTGGAGATGGAAAGGAGGTGTGTTTTTGGAGTGAATGCTGGCTGGAGGAAGGAAAGAAGCTATCGAACAATTGTTAGGTACAATTAGATATGGATGATCCATATACAAGGGCAAGGGAGACAGTAGACACTAGTAGAAAGACAGTAGACACTAGTAGAAAGACAGTAGACACTAGATAGAAAGACAAGATTTCAAATTGATAAACAACTTGAAGCATTCAAGGCTGCTAGAGGGCTTTTTGGAAAGAGTATGGCAATAGATACAAGAGAAAAAAAGCAGCCAGGTAAGATTTATGTCTTTATCTAATATTTTTCAAAATCTAATTATTAATCCTAAATAAATTTAAGTTTTGGAGAGCCTTTTTAAAATATTATTTCATTTATTCTGGTAGCTCTTTGGTGGGAAAGTTACGGAGGAGAAGGTAAGGATTTACAGAAGTTAGCCATGAGAATTTTGAGTCTCACATGTAGCGCTACGGGATGTGAGAGAAATTGGAGCACCTTTGATCAAGTGCATACTAAATGAAGAAATCACTTAGAGCAACAAAGGTTAAATGCACTCATGTTTGCTAAGTATAACCTTCAACTTGATATGAGACAAAAAATAAAAAAGAGAGGCGAAGGGAGAGACTTACGATCCAATATGTTTATTAGACATTGAATCTAATGATGAGTGGATTATTGAAAAAGAAAAGTCTTGCTTGCAATTGATGAACATCCCTGAGAAAATAGTTGTTTGTCAAATCTACACTTTTACCCTTTTTTATATGAAAATTACATTTATATTATCCATACTAATTGATGATGAATCTTACGATTCACGATATGGTTCAATTCATGATTCTTAAAAAAGGCTTTCTGATTCACGATTTGAATCTCAATTTGATAATCATTAAAGTGATACAGAACTTTGTCCTCTCAAATATTCATCTTGAGCTAGCAAGCTTGATGAACATAAGGACAACTATCAAATCCATGAATCATCAAGAGGGAAGAACACAATAAAATAAAACCAAAGCCTATTAGCAAATAAAACATAGGAGCATACTATCACACCATGAAAATTAAGGGGTGATTAGCATGAAATAAAAAAAAACTCAAAATATCAAAAGTCAGCAATGCAGAATATGAAATTACATGGAGCGACACTAGAACAACATACATAAGTACATTTTAGATATTTACATTAATTCCAGTGATACTAGTGGTAGTCAAAAATCCACTTATCCAGCATAAGAGATTCAATTGTCAACTGGAGGTGTTGGTCCACCTCTACTATTTGAATACCAAAATATTTTTCCAATAATTAATGTACCCACAATAAAACATTAATATACAATAACAGTAAACCATTTAGATCACAACAAAATGAAACTTGGCTTTTAACAGTATATAATTAACTATTTATGATTTAAAGATTCAAATAGCTAAAAGTGTGAGTAAACAAAGAAATATATTCATACTATTTAGAATGAAAATGAAATTCAAAGAACCTACTTGAACATCATTTAACCAATTGAAAAAAAATCATTAAACCAATTGAAAACTAACCCCGCTTGGTATGGTGGAATTGGGGGTGTGAAATTAGAATTGAATTCCATGCTGATTGCATTTTTAGTACAAAGAAATGGCCATGGCATTGAATTCCATGTGGAAGCCAAATTGGGCCAATTCCACTAAAATGAATTGCATCAAAAAAGTAAAGAGTTGCAATTCCAATGACTAATTTCTAATACTAGCCTTTTTGCCTTTTCAATTATCCCCCACTCCTAGACTCACCTTGCTCCACCGGTAACTCACCAACCTCACCCACTACCGACAACTCTTTAGCAAGCTATGCTCACTCACTGGCGATGACGACAACCTCTACTCACTCACTGATGGCGACCTCTTCACTTCCTCTACCAACTACTGTCTACTCACTCGAAAGTGGAAGACATCGATGATTATCTCTGGGTTGTAGATCTCCAAATTTGGATTGCAAGAGTACTAGATCTATTGCAACCTTCATTGGAAACCTCTGAAGTGGAAGCTGGAAGTGGAAGATGTTGACAACAATTAAGACATCAATGGCAGTCTCCATAAAGTTGTGCTTGGCTATGTCTCCTTCTTGAAATCTTCAACTTCCTCACCAAATCTTTTACTTCTTCTCCATATTGAGTCCATATCTCTTGCACATGTGGTTGTATATAGTGGTTGAAGGCTCAAGATTTTTTTATTTTATTTAGAAGGGAATTTTGACACTTTTATTTAAAAATGAGAATTCAACTTTATAACATACCAAACATACTTTTAAACCCCATTTTCATATCCATTTTCATTTCCAACAAAATCAATTCCATCGTACCAAACAAGATTATTTACTAGGATTCTGATAGAACAGTAACAGGCATGAACACACAGTCTACAAAGGTAAATAACCAATCCGATGCAACTGGAAGCCTTAAAAACAAGTACAGCTAGGAGCCACGAAGAACTAGAGTGAGTTATACTCACGAAAATCCACCCTCCGTTCCACATGTGCTGACCAACAACCAGAGCTAACACCTCTAAGTCGCCAT
>JBAGKO010005620.1:0-11894 GCA_037177275.1 Acacia concinna | reverse complement strand
GTTTCTTGTTTATAGTTTCTCTTATTTTAGATAGTGAGATATATTGTTCGACTAATTATGGCCGGAGGTGTTTCATATCAAGTCTTCCGCTGCTGCTCTTATAGAATTCTCATACGGTATTTATATATTATAAATTGGATTATTCCAATATCATGGATGTGGCATTTAGTTGATTTGGTAAGCATGAGTCTCATATGGATGTGTTGGCCCATGTTCATGCGTTTCTAATCCATGGGGCATGGATGTTTCAACGGCTCATGAACACGCCCTTTAAACCATCCATAAGTCAGTAAGTGTGAAGAAACGTCAATGTGTTTCTGATCTATTGATGTGACCTACCTCGCTCCATGTATTTAAACCAACCACTTTCACCTTTCTCGGGCTTGTTTCATCTTTTTTTAATTTCTTCACACTTGTGCGGTCATGGCGGAAAGGAAGATTCAATACTTTTGCTTGAATACTAACTGTACTACCCGACTGTTCTTTTCTGAGGATGTCACAAGCTTGTGCCCTGCTTGTGGTCAATCTGTTAGAAGGATAAACCCTGATGCCAGACCTTTTGCATTTCAGTTCTTGAATGACTTAGAAATCACGCAGGAAATATTAGACGAAAAAGAAGAGAATAAGTCCTGTTTTGTATGTAGTGAATCATTTGTAGTGGGATCAAACGTTAAGTTATGGATTTGTGGTGACTTCTTTCATCCACGTTGCATTGCGGGAAACATAGCATGTCCTATTTGCAAAACATACTTACCTTCAACTCCTTGGGACTATGCTAAGTCCTCCTCCTCTTCCACTTCTTCCTCCTCCAGTTAATGATTAACGGTATAATTCTTCTTACTTTTAATTATTTCCTTCTAATTTCTTATAATTTTGCTCCTACTCATTAATTAAACATTATTCTTCCCCTTCTTCTTTTCAGGTGTTCTCCTGGATTGACCCTAACTAATTTTATATGAAGATTTTATAGCTACAATTCAATAAAATAAATAGAAATAGGCAGTAGTTATTATTATCAAGGTAAAAAAATCGGACTGGCTAAAGAACCGGTTATGATATGGGTTCAGGGTTCAAAGGGTTGAACTGTGTCGGACCGGGGGTTGAACCGGCCATATTAAAATATTATAATTTAGATGTTATTACTAAATACCCAATCGACAGGTTGATAAATTACTTTTTTTGTGTGAATTATTAGATTTAAGTAGTGTAACACGCTACGCAGAGTTAGCTACGGCGGTCTTGGTCGGACCGGCTGGTTTGACCAGTTCGATCGGTCGTTGACCAGGTCGAACCGGTCAACGGTTATTTTAATGACCGGACCGGACCATGGGCCAGTTCCCGGTCGGACCGACCGGTCCGGTCCGGTTTGGTTTTTTTTCCCTTGATTATTATTGTTGTTGAAGAATTAGTGAGGAGCCTAAGTCACCCTCATTATCTATTGTTTGAATGTTTTTTATAAGTTTTATTAGTGGGTAGCCTAGTTACCTACCCATCTATCTTTTAATATAGTTTTATTTGAGTGTTTATTATAGTTCTATTTGTATTTGAATTTCAATGTTACTAATATATTGTTTAAAATTTAAGTCCACCCTCTCATGCCTCCTTTCTTTTGTTTTCCAGTTAAATATATCTGAAAATTTATAATCTAATTAATGTCGTGATAAAAAATAAAAAAGAAATAGAAAGACGAGAGAAAAATATATAAATTTATATAAAAACAAAATTACATTCTATGAGAAAGAGCCAAAATATTTCAACAATGTGCAAACGTAATGATTTGTCAATATTCGTACATACAACAATAATTTATAATAAAGAACCAATGCCAGCAACTAATCTATCATGTTATTTTCGCCTTTTCGCGTTCCTTCCCTACTAATTAATTTAGGGAAAAATTGGAATGAAAGATCTAAAAAAAAGATAGAAAGACCATAAAATTTATAACTATTAAGAAGGCCCAAACACTAAACCCTAAAATTAGAAATACTAAAATACCTCTAGTAAAATTTATGTCTTCCCTTCTACATTCTCTACCACATCATATTTTTAAAAATATTCTAAGTTTTACAAATTAAATAAAAAAATTTTCAATTTTCATTTCTCACATCTTTCAAAAATTACTCATTCTTCAGTTTTTTTCAAAATTATAATTTTTATAAACCAAGAAATTTTATATGATACATTTTTACTTTTTTTAAAAAAATTATGTGGGTTTAAGATTTATTTAATGTTGGTAAAATTAAAAAATATAAAAAATTATTACATGAGGAAAAATATGAAATGAGTTTAGCCCTTTTTTCTTTTTTTAAAAGTGTTTAACTAATTTTTACTAAGAAAACTTAATTGATATTGATGTTGATAATATAAATTATGCAACTTCTTGATAATATATTAATTATATGACTCTGGAATAAAAAATACGACTATGATGATATCATATTTTAATTATGGGTGGTTTTAGTTTAATTTTAGTTTTATTTTAATTATGAATACAATAAATAATGTAGGAGGTTTTGTTAGGGGCAATTTAATTATTTTAAATTTATATTATGATGTTTAGTTCTTCCAAGTAATTACAGTTATTTTATGGTTCTTTACAATAAATATTATTTTTTCTAGGTCATTTATTTTGATTTTCCCATAAATTAATACTTATAACTTTTTTGCCAGAAAATTAATATTTATACATTGTGCCAAGGAACCAAACTTTAGAGATCTTATTATCTTACTATTCATGAGATAGATTTAACGTTTTTAAATAACTAAATAACCGAACTGGACTATCCTGCATATATATGATTAGATAACATTAACTGGTTTTTTTTTTTTTGGTAAGAACATTAACTGTTTTTATTAATTAAAACTTTTGAATTACATTTACTTTGAGCGATTAAATTTGATGCTTGTGACACATCATTAAACAAGAAGAATTAAGTCATCGAGGGGAAAAAAACCAAGATGAATTTAAAGAAAATTAAACAAATGATGATTGGGAGGCAACTTTCTTTGAAAAAAAGAAATTCACGATGGATAGAGATTCTATCGTTAGGAAAGAAGCTCGTCCTCTTTCATTTTTCCCAATTAAACCGCTCTTGATTTCTATCTACTATTATATTAAAGTTTTAATGGTTGAAATTTAATCTTATATAAAAATATTATTATAACAACTTATATATAATAAAATTCTACCATGTTGAATAGAATAAATACCCACCATTAAAAAAATACCAACTACTAAAACTTAATTTGATTGTGGACAATTTTTTTTACATGCTACAGTAGACACATTAAATAGAGAGAAAATGAAAAGAGTGAGAGATCAATGGAAACACCCATTTCTCCTTTTAAGTTTTTTTTTTTAAAAAACAATCTTGTAACTCTCACAATAGTATTAATACACATGATGAATTAAATTCAATTGCCTAAGATATTTAATATAGGTACAAAAGAAAAGGCAAATACCAGTTGATGAAAAATTATCAACTATTCAATATAAATATTTTACATGGGCAAAACCAAACAACAGCATTCAAAGGATTTATTCGCTAATTAAAAAGAATTAGAGTGATTAAAAGAAGATGGGATGGATATATAAAAGATAAAATATCATTTTTTTGTGCTCTCACTTTCCTCCTCCTAAAGGAAGCAAAGTTTCCACGTAATCCATCATAGTTCCAAAGTGGTCTTGCAACCTCTCTGTGTGTTGATTCCGAAAATTATATGAAATCAATTGATGATTAATGTCATCATAAACAATGATCTCATTATCTCCCCAAAACTGTAAGATATACCAAGAGTAAGAGTAAGAGAATGGTCGGATCTCAATCTTCTTAGTCCAACTACTCTCAACACCATACTCATTCATAACCCAAATCTCAAGAGAAACCTCATTCGCGACTTGTACAACAACCCAAGATAGACTCTCATCCACTATAGCAAGAACATTATTTTCGTAACGAGAGAAACTAATCCCAGGAGGACTTTGCATAATCCCAAAAGCCTCTTTGATGAAATCAAAGCTCACAATAAACTTATCAATATCATCACGGTTACTGGTTAACCAGTGATAAGCCCCATTCAAATAAGGACCCATGAGAGATGAATGATTGAATTCGTTGATGGGGACATCAACATCGAGTTTTTTCCAAGAATCAGTACTGAGATTGTACATTCGAACTAGTAGGTGCCTTTCTTTATGCTTATTAGGAAATTCTAAAATCTTCAAATCCTTTGTGATGGAATCAAACCCAAAACCATAAAGGGGCCAATACGGTCCTTTGGGCTGCCATCGAGACGTAAGAACAACCTTCACCTCTTTTGTTGCTGGGTTCCACAAAATTAAGCTCCTAACATCTCCATAATCCCCATGGAGACAGAAAATCCCGTTACATTGACCCCATATAAATATATGTCGCAAATCGTATATATGGAAAGGCAATTCTAAATTTTGGATCTCATATGGTTGATCTCTATTTGAAATAAACGATATGGATGGTGGTCGATCATTGTGACTGTATGACTTGTAGACAAGCCTGAGGCGGCGATCGTTACCAATAGAATTAGACCATTCATAATGTCTAGTGATAAAAGACTGGTCAGTGATCAAAGCATACCAGGATTTGGCTACACATTTGAATCGAAGTAAGGATTTTACAGGCAGCCTCACTATGATCTCCTCCATGAGATCTTTAGGAAGATTTTGGCTCAGCATTTTGTTATACTAAGATTGTTTGTTTCTCAATCTTAAGGCTGTTATTGCTCTTGGATTCAGCAAATTAAAGATCCAAGGTGTCTAGTATGGCTGGAAGCTTGAAACTCAGGGCCGTTCAATCAAGAGAGAAAAGAGGAACATCATGCACTTAGGGTTTTGATTTGTGGGGCTAATAAATAATATCTTTTAAGAGCAAGATATGTGAATATGTTCTTAAGATATATGTTTTATGTTAAATTATTTCATGAAAAGTGCTGACTCCATTTTTAGGTTGTTGTTGTTGTCCCTTTTATGTTGAACGATTCTTTCTATTCAACTGTTCATATCATGACCGGGTCACACGAAAAAAATATAATTTCTTGTAAATAGGTAACTTAATTAATTTTTTTCATATCCTCAAATTAGTTATATATAATGCTTTTTTATTATTATTTTGGAAATTTCATTTTGTAGGTACGTACAATCCATACCAAATTACCAATACTTTCCTTCCTTTCTTTTTTTACCCAACTTTCCTTTCAATTTTAAATCCTTTATTTTTTTTGGGGGGGGGGGGGGTGAGGGAGAGGGAGGGTTAGAGTTTTTTAAATACTTATTAAAAAATTATTAAAGTGGATCCCATAAAATTATAAATTAATGAATGTTTGCATTCATTAACAACAATGACATTCTTGTCCCATTTTTTAATGACCATAAGGATTTTTCACCCCAAGGATTGTATAAGGTGTCAAATGCACATGAGAGGTAAATGTGTATTTTTGCACATTCTCCCTTAAAATAATTATTTAAAAACTTATTAAAGTGGGACTACAAAACGACCATTTGCCTTAATTAACAGAGTTGACATTTTTATCCACATTTTTAATATTCATAGATATTTTTACACCTAGTGCTTGTATATGTGCTAAACACACATGCAAGATATGTAGATGTGTATTTTTGCACATTCACTCTTAAAATAATTATTTAAAAACTTATTAAAGTGGGACTTACAAAACGAACATTTGCCTTAATTAACAGAGTTGATATTTTTATCCACATTTTAAATATTCATAGATATTTTTACACCTAGTAATTGTATATGTGCTAAACACACATGCAAGATATGTAGATGTGTATTTTTGCACATTCACCCTTAAAATAATTATTTAAAAACTATTAAAGTGTGACCTTTGAAACAAATGTTTGCCTTAATTAATAGAGTTGAAATTTTTATTCACCTTTTTAATATTTATAGATATTTTTGCACTCAATGATTGTATATGATCTCAAACACACATGCTATATATGTAGATGGATATTTTTTCACATTCACCTAGCTATATAAAACCTCAATTCATTTTATTTTATAAATTTATAATTTTTTTAAATATTCATATTAATTACACATGTCAAAGGTTTCCATCAAGGAAGTCAACACCCATTCATTATGGATAGCTAACTTAATTAATTTTCTTAATATCTTTAAATTAGTTATAAATAATTTTGAAAATTTCATTTTGTAGGTACCGTACGGACGTAAGGTCCGACATATTCTTTCCTTTCATTTTTTTGGGCCCAACTTTCCTTCATTTTTAAATTCTTTAATTTGTTTGGCTGTAAAATTATTTGAATACCAATTTTCCCCACTGACAAACACCAAAACTCAAGACAATATAATGCACGCTTGGTGGGAAAAACTACCAAGTCATTTAATGCGAACTAAGAATTTGGATTCCTTATACCCGAATCTCTCTCTTTTCATGCACACTTTCAATTTGCGATTATAGTTTTCTTCGGCTATTACATTTGTGTGGATCAAGGATTTTCGTTAATAGACTAGTCAATTTGTTGCTGTTTGCAAATGATTTTTTAATCGATGAATATTTTGTTGAATGGGCTGAATCTTTAAGGAGTATAAGAAGAAAAGATTAAAGAGAAAGTAGTGTACAATGTCTTCAAGGCACGAGTAACACTTTCCTTTATACTTAATTCATCCTCACCTCTTAATTCACCCCACCTACACCTATCTTATAGGGTACAAGTTGAATTAACGGGTGAATTTCCTGCAGGATACAAAGAAGACCCTTGAATATGGATTGCACTTCCAAAACTCAAGTAAGACAATAATGACTTTTACGAAATAATAATTTGACTTTATCTTTGTGTGCACTCAAGGACAAAGGCAATAAGTTTGATATCTTGTAAGGTTTTCTAATCATTCAGAATGACTAATGGTATTGGGTGTTTATAGGCAATGAAGTGATGCATTGAAATGGTACTTCTTTGAAGTGGTGTCTTTTGAAGCAACACCTCTTCAATTAAAAGTCATAACAATTTGTGAGATTCATGAATATTTTATGCAGATTTATGAATAGACATATGAAGAGTTATACCTTTATATTATGTAGAGTTTTCTCAAAAATGAAATACAACTTTTCACTAAGTGGTGGCCGCCATACATATGGTTATAACTTTTTACATATGCCTCTAGAAACCCAAGAGACACTATCTTAGTAACTTTTAGTGTCATAACTCTCTACACAATCTTTCATATAAATCCATTAGTTAATAAACATGACTTTATATAAATTTCTTAATTTATAAGGACATGACTTTTCAACAAACACATCTCTTCATTTAAAATATATCATGCTTCTTATTGCTTTCTAATCATGATTAAGAATTTCATAATTCCACATGCCAATGAACCATGTAATTTAAGTAAATGATTCCATCATACCATATCTTGAATAAACCACGTGAATATATAATTCATATTCAATAAAGAAAGGCAAATAGATACTTATCTCTCTCCTTTGCCATTGACTAGATAAATTTGAGACGACTCCTTCACAATGATTGTGGATCAAACCATTTATTTCTCTTCTATTCATTGAAAATCCTTTGCACTTCATTGTAGAAAATGCCACTTGCCCAAGTGAACAAACGCTGCCATCATCCTTTTTCATATATGTTTCTTTCACCAACAAAACATTGACATCTTCAAATTTTCCATATATGCGCAGCAACTTGAGAATCACAAAAGCTTCGGTGAATCCTCCAAGAAGGCAATGATGTTTGTGTATCAATGACCTAAATGTTTATTCCAACTCCACATTTTCCTTGTAGTCAACTCCTTCAAAGATATCATTTTTACTCATGAATTAAGCCTAAAGATTGTTGGATGGGCTAGATCTCTGAGGAGTATAAGAAGAAAAGATGAAAGAGAAAGTAGTGCACAATGTCTTCAAAGCGTGGGCAACACTTACCTTTAGGCTTAATTCACCCCCACTTATACTTATCTTATAGGGTGCAAGTTGGATTGACAGGTGAATTTCTTGCAAGATACAAAGAAGACCCTTGAGTATGGATTGTACTTTTAAAACTCAAGCAAGACAAAAATGACTTTTTCAAAATGATAATTTGACTTTATCTTTGTGTGCACTCAAGGACAAAAGCAATGAGTTTGATATCTTGTGAGTTTTATAATCATTCAGAATGACTAATGGTGTTGGGTATTTATAGGCAATGAAGTGATGCATTGAAGTGGTGCTTCTTTGAAGTGGTGTCTTTTGAAGCAAGATTTCTTCAATTAAAAGTCATAACAATTTGTGAGATTTATGAATATTCTATGCAGATTCATAAATAGACATATGAAGAGTTATACCTTTATATTATATAGACTTTTCTTATAAATGAAATACAACTTTTTACTAAGTGGTGCCTGCTATACATATGGCTATAATATTTCACATGTGCTTCTAGAAACCCAAGAGACACTATCTTAGTAACTTTTAGTGTTATAACTCTCTACATAACTCTTCATATAAATCCATTAGTTAACAAACATGACTTTACACATAAATTCCTTAATTTATAAGGACATGACTTTTCAACAAACACATCTCTTCATTTTAAAATATTCCAATATATTTAAAGGAGTGTTCTCACACATTTCGGGCATCCTAGCTAGATTTTGAAGGGGCCCCTTACGGTCCTGAACCCTTGATTCGATGGCCTCAATATTATTATTTCTATTTTACTCCAATTTTTCAATTTTGAAACTTGTTACTATCTCAAGTCCTAAATATAAGAAGACCCGTTTGACTTTTTTTTTTGGAGAATTCTAAGAAAACTAATTACATTACTTTAAAGTATTTAAATTTGTCATTTTAAAAAAAGATATTTTGTCTAACTTATAAACTAATATAAAATATAATGATACATTATATATGATATGATTACGTAACTTATTTATCTTCTTTAATCTCTTCAGAAAAAGTTAATAGGATCTTATATTTAGAATTGGAGAGAGTATTTCATAAAACCAATTTAACATCCAGCAAATTGTCAACCATGTATAAAGCTTTCATGCATAAAGCTTTGCCGTCATACAAAACCAACATGTTAAAATTTTATGCATAAAATAAACCTGTTTTCATCCATGGAGCTTTACCTTCAAACATAGAAGATATGGAAAAATAACAAGTTAAAATTTCACATACACATAACTATAACAAGATAATCAAATATCATCTTCCAAATCCTCAATCCAAATGATTGATGTTAGGATAGTCACCTACATTAGTTAGAGGGGCTTGTGGAGGATCATTAGCAAATGGATTGATTCCTAGGTGCTCGACCCCAAACCTTAGTTTCAAAAGCACTTTTATATAAGTCGTAATGAAACTCCTCTCACATACTTATCTCAAATGTCGTAAATACACTTCTAATACTTAGTCAACTTAGAGATTGTTTTGTGCATCTTCTCCTCACATTGAGATTGTTGGAAAATTGTTTGAGTAGTTTGCTATAGGATGTTTAGGGGTGTGCCTGGAGTAGTCTCTTGCTCTACAGATACCCACACTGTCCAGATCATTTCTTAGATTTAGGACTTGATGCACGGCAAATTCACCTAGAATGAGAGTTTTTGAGAGAGGGAGGGAGACTTGTATTTACTTATTGCGATTGTTCATCCGTAGAACAGAAACCGAATGAATATATTACGTGCAACCTTTTGAAATTTGAATTAACAAAAAAACAACTGTTCCCTCCTTGAAAATAATAAATAAATAATATATATAAAATAAAATGAAAAAATCATTTATTTATCCCATTATCTTTATATATTTTTATATTGGCCCTAAAAGCCAATTATTTTTCCTTAATCCACCAAGGGTGGATGTTTATATATTCCAACATTTGCTAACCAGAGCTTCTGGTTCTCCTTCTTAGACCCTTTTATTATGAAGCATGCTTCTGAATGCATTTGTGAAATTTAACTGGATGAAATGTATAATTTGTTATGGGATTCATTTCTTCCTTGTTAAAGGAACTTTCTTTTATAAGTTAGTCTCATCTTCTCAGACCGTACCCTGCATTGTTCTGCAGCTGGAAGGCTTATGAATGTTTAGGAATGTAACTTCACTGAAAAACTTTGATCCCAAAGCTAGAGAGAATTGAGGAAACATATTAATATATTATATTTCATCTTTCTTATTGTTATTTCTGTTTGTCTCTAAGCTTCCTAATTGAACCTATTGAATCCTAATCTCTTTTGGCATTTTGATTCTTCCCCTCACTCTCAGTTCCCGACTTGTTCTTCTGGCTTGGAGTTCGAACTTTGAACCCCGTTCGGCAGTCCCCTCTTTCAGATGTGTTTCATCTTCACCCTTCAGCCTTTATTTTTTTTATATTCAGTGTTAACAACTTCAGTGCTTGCTTGGGTTGCCAACATCGAGCCACATCTCGTTTGGGAAATTTTAGTGAAATTGAGATTTTTATAAGGATAGAAGTTAAAATTATTGAATAAAAAGGGGTTTTAGATAATAATTTTATATCATTGTATTAATTATTACTACATTGCTTTGTCCATTCATTGTGAACCTAACACTTTGCATAGATATTTTTGAACAAATTATCCCTTTTAATATACATGTTGATAGATATATCACAAGTTGTGTGGTAGAACCTCACTCCCCTTTTCCATTCATCAAATATACAGATGCCATGAAAATTATTGGGATATTATTAACACTTTCCTTTGACTTCATATTTTTGTGTCAATGAAAAGTGGCTACGCAAGTAATCTTTTAAAATCTTCTCTTTGCTTCAAAAATTTGTGATTGAAATGTAAAAAAGAGAGATCCCACACTGAAGTTGTCATATACAATACCACCTTTAGTCTTAAATATAAGACTAATTGGCTTTTTGAATAATTTAAAAAAAACTAATTACGTCGCTTCACAGTATTTAAAGTTCTTGTTTTTCATCAAAATATTTCGTTCAACTTATAAACTGATATAATATAATAATACACTATATATGATATGATTACATAACTTATTTATCTTCCTTAATCTTTATAAAATGGTCAACTAGATCTTATAGTTAGAATTAGAGGGAGTAGTTTTATTGAGTGGTTCAAGGTGCGCTCTAGAGGTGAAAAAATAAAAAACGATATATGGAAAGATAGGCATATCACATACTTAATATACCTCTTTCATTAAGTATTGGAGGGTGATTTTGGATTTTTTTTTATTGCATTTTATAGTAAGGCCTATTTTTGGGGGTTCACAAAGGTGGAATTGTTATGTTCAGTTCATTGGAAGGTTGCCCCAACATATTATCAATTATTATTACACTTATTATGCATTTTGTTTGTTAGCAGTACATTAATACAAGTTCAATTATATAAGTATTTCATCTCAATAATCAAACTTTGCATATCCCTCTTCAAAGGAAATTAACAAGTATGGGAATGTGTTTAATGAAATTACTAAAAGTCTCAATGTGTTGGAAGTTAGGAGTGTGTGTTGTTGAAAACTTAAATTAAATAAAAAGGGAATGTATCAATGGGAGTTGGCTGTAGTCAAAGGGGTTAATTCCTAACAATGGAACGAATTAATGTTCGAATCTTTATTAGGATAGGTACCTACATATAGTATTCCATAGTATTTCAAACAGAATTACATCCAATAAAAGGATACATGTAACTAGAAAAAATAAAAATAAAAAAGTGTTCATGCTTAGAAGGGGCACGAAGCTCTATATTTTAGGCTTAACCCTAGCTCATATCCATATTTGGGCTTGGGCATAGGGGTGGGAATAGGCCAGGCGGCCTGTCAGGGGCCTGGGCCTGGCCTGAAGAAAAAAAAAAAAGGACCAGTCTTTTTTTTGAGCCTGTTTTGTTAAAAAGGCC
>JBAGKO010005610.1:0-11895 GCA_037177275.1 Acacia concinna | reverse complement strand
CGAACATCAGATGGGTGGATACGATAAAAGATTGGAAATACATGAAGGTCCAACTTTCTGTTAGAATGAAGGATGTGCAGGAGCTCATTTAAACACCATGTTGAAGTAGCGTAGTTTTTAGAGAGTACAACAATTGCAGATAAAGATTCTTCAATTGCTATTTTCAAACTTGATTTGATAGATTCTCCCCTTTCAAGTTCTTCCTTATCTCTGAAAGTTTTCAGATTCTTGCGACACAGAGCATCATACAAATGGTCTGTAAAAGTCTTACGAGTGTCTTCTCCCCGAAAACTTAAAAACACTTCATACTTGCATTTTCGTTTTGAAAGGGAAGAGCTTGAATAAAGCCCAACTCCTTGCTCATCAAGTGACATTGCGAGTAAGCAACTGAAACATTCAAAATGTATAATCAACAAAAAGGCACTTACTGAAAAAAGGCTCGGAGGAAAAAAAAAAAACATTGAATAACATACAATAATCAAAGCTTCAACCGGGAGTTGTGTCAAGGCACTGTTATCGCAGCTTGCATGATTCACTCTTCATACTTAAATTAAATCGAAGAATATAAAGTTTGTCTATATTCTTTGGGAAAATTATCATGAGATCTCAAGAAAGAAATGTAATCCTTAAAAGTTCCATAAAAAAAAAAAACACATGTTCTGGTGCAGCAAATGACAAGTAGTCTACTAGTCTATGCCTACTTGGTTGTTCTAGTACTTTTTGATAGTTTCCCTGTATTACTTCTCCTCCTTGAATCTTTCACATATAGGAATTGGCGTTTTACACATAAGTAAAAAATAAGCAGAAATAACTAAGTAATTCATTTTCATTGTATAAATCAAAAAGGCAAAGTAGAGCAGGCAACATTGCAACTTGACATGCATGAAGGTATTTTAGTTTTTTTTTTTTTTATAAATTTTCTAAAATATTGGTTTCATTTTTCTTCATTGATTTCATAAATATAAGAAATAAATGAATAAAGTCAGCTGAAGTCTTACTTTGCCTGTTTCAACGGCGTCGGTCTCTGGGCAAAACTACTCTGTCTTCTGTGAGTCTACAAAATGCATTGGAATCCCCTGGTCGAGGTCTCACCAAGCAAGGGTAAATGTTTTGGGAAGTCGCCTTCCTTCCTTTTACATTAACACGTCAAATTATGTTGACGCTGAACATGTATAGTTAATCATGGTAAGGTATAATAAGTTGGATATTGCTTATCTCCTTTTATTTTGCCACAGTTTTGGGTAGAACAAGGGAGGATGAGCACTTTTAATTGTTTCAGAACAAAAAGTTTTTGGTTCTCTAAAATAATTTTCAGTAATATTCAGTATTCTAAATTAATGTTTAGTACATTTAGCACCTAAAAATATTTTTTTAGTAGCCTACAGTATCTTGCACACAACTATCTAAAGTAGTTTCTAACAACACCTACTATATTAAAGTGCTAATATAAGTGACTGGAAAACAGGGATCATAAGGAAAAAACTGCACAAAAAATTACTTTATCAGATACTAAAAATGTATCTTTCTTCACCATTGCTCCTTTTTGGCATCTAATAACAATTTTTACTTCAATTTATCCAAAGAAAGTAGTACTAGCTCTGGTTCTAAATATAGGTGTCATTTACTTAATTTGATTAAAATAAAAAAAATAAGTTAAAATAGTTAATACGTGCTTTTTCTAAAACACTAATAATTTTCCTTAATTTCAAGAATCTCTCTTGATTTTGAAGCAACATGAATATGGGTAATTTCAAAAAATATTGATAATTATGAGAAAATGTTTTACATCTAGCATCAAGGTCTACTCCTCATCAAAAGCTTATATTAAGTAGTGGAGAGAGTAATTAACAAATCAAGCTTCATCATAAGTTTATATGTATATATATAAAGCTAAACC
This sequence comes from Acacia concinna, assembly GCA_037177275.1. NCBI lineage: Eukaryota > Viridiplantae > Streptophyta > Magnoliopsida > Fabales > Fabaceae > Acacia > Acacia concinna. The sequence goes on along the minus strand of JBAGKO010005610.1, from coordinate 9,998 downwards.
GTTTAGATTGGCTTTTGGGAGCTCAATTCCTAAACTCCTTCGATAATATAACTGTGTGAGTAAGTTAATCGAGTAATAATCGGGACATAACTTGAATACGGAAACCCTACGGCGAAACTAGTAAAAACAAAAGAGAAGAGAAACAAGGAACTCAATTTGAAGTCTGAAACTAATAAATAAAGTAAGTTACTTACCCAGGATTTTGAAAGATGAGGATGGCAAGAAAACCGCCATGATTTGAAGACGGAAAAGAAAAAAGAAGAAGGAAGAAGATGAGGAGACAATGACTGAGTCGACTTTGAACTGTGGCCACACGTTGGGTGATATAAAGTGGAATCATTTTTTAATGTGGAGCCCAATGGCAACCGATGCTTTGAAAGTGGTAGTGGATTTGGAGCCCGAGAAGCAAACAGCACAAGGACCGTGGACGGATTTTGATTTATTTTAATATTTTCACATGCAATACTCCCGCCAATTTTAAAATAAGGCTCTTTTATAAATTCAGAAAAAGACTTTATATTAGTTAGGACAATCGGGTTGTTACTTTGGTCATACTTGTTCAATTATTTTTAGAAGAGAAATTAGTACTACAGTTCACATTAGACGATGAGTGCTGGAGTAGTGACGTCCGGAAAGAAGGGAACGTTGAAATTGACACTGCCCTCGTTTTATTCAATGAATATATTTTTTAATGCATTATTTTATTCATTTGTGTGAAAAGTTAAATGTTTTCAACTTTTCATCTCATCAAACTATTAAAGCATTCTCCAGGTCTTCAACCTGTCATTTTATTTTAAAAAAAAAAAACTATCAAACCATTCTCCTCTTTTACGCATGAATATTTTGGAGGAAAAATAATATTTAAATACCACTTAAAATTTTAAAACATACAAAATTATATTATTATATAAAAAAGATAGAAAAAGAATGAGGTTGGAATTTTGGTCTTCCATCTTTTGCTTAAAAGATTAAAATATTTTTTTATTAAATATAAATATATAAAGGGAAAAATATACATAAATACCCTATAAATATAAAAATCTTAAAAGTGATTCAAATTTGGTAAATGACAAATGAATGGTAGAAAATTGGTCAATTTTAATTATTTTATGTTGAGTTTTAATCATTCTGGATTGAGTTTTAATAATTATCTACTCAATTTTAATAATTATCTGTTAAATTTTGGTCAGAGCCCTTCATTTATCATTTACCAAATTTAAGTCATCTTTAAGAGTTTTTAATATTTAGAGGGTATTTATTTATCTTTTTCTCATACATAAACTTAGATTGAGGTTGAAATTTAGAATTTGGATTTATGTCAAGGCACTATTCTCGCAACTTGGAATGAGGTTGAAATTTCGTCATCCCTAAATTAAATCTAAGTATATAAACTTTGTATATATTATTTCTCTTCCCTGAATTAATATTCCACAAATAGCAAATAATTTGGAAACCAGTTATGAGGATAGTCACCTAATACTTTTTTAAATGTGGACCGTCCTAATCCTCTATATTGGATTTGGACAATTCAGATTTAATATTTTATTATTTTTTTAAAAAAAATTATTATAATAAGTAAATAATATAAAATAAAGATAATCTCTTAACTAATATTTTTTTGAAAAATGATTTTTTTTCACTTAAAAATAAATTCTTAAAAAAGTATTAAATCTAGACTATCTAAATTCCAAAATCACTTCCAAAAAAATTTAAATTTAGACTGTCCAAATTCTAATATGGATGGTCCAAATTGGAGAAGCAGATGGTGCCGAAACTGGTTCCAATAATTTGTTGTTATATTACAGTTTTCTTGATTGATTTTATAAATATAATAACAAAATCATCAAAGTCCGCTCAAGAGTCTTCCCATACTCGCTTCAACTACATTGCCGTGTTCCTACTGGCAAAACTACTGCTAGTATTAGTTTGGAAAAACCTAAGGGCATGGTTTTCGCAAGAGTCTACAATCAACGTTGGAATCTACCACTCTAGGGTGGGTGTTTCATTAAGACATATTCTTTCTTCATTTTCCATTAAATCGAATTATTTAGACACTGGTCGTGGAGCAACCATGAAGGAAAATTAATCAATTAATTTAAAGTATAATATATTATGTAATAGTGTTTAGAAGGACCAAGTTAAAAGAAACAGAAAAGAATGAAAGTGCACTAACACAGTAACACTTTTTGAATGTTTGATAGTAAATGCAAGACTTTTATTTATTTTATTATGAGAATGTATCTTTCAATTTCAAAATGAAAGATTAATAGAAGTATATGATAGCTTAAATCATTTTCCTCCAGGTAGACGGCTTACTCAAATATCATAATATTTACATGGAAAAATTATACAAAAGTCTGTATAAAAGTTTTATTAACTGAAAAAATCTTATATGTTTTTTCTTAAAAAACAAAAGAAATAGGGAAAATTCCAGAGACCTACCATTTAAATTTCAAAAAACCCAAAAAATCTGTTGAATTTAGGAAATGACATATTCCTACTTGGTACCAATCTGAATTTTTTATAATTCAGATAAAAGATTGAGAATGTTGTTATTTCTCTTGCGATTCTAGTTATTTCTCTTATGAATTATGTCAAAACACACTAGCATCAAATTTTCTTATTTTCGTTATGATTTTAGTTATTTCCCTTAAGAACTATGTCATAACACACCAGCATCGAGTTTTGTTATTTTTGTTACGAGTTTTGTTATTTACGTTACGAGTTCCCAAATTAAAAAAAAAAAACCTAAATTGGTACCAAGTAGGAATATGTCATTTCCTAAATTTCACAGACTTTTTTGAGTTTTTGAAATTTAAATGGTATTTTTCTGGAATTTTCCCTTAGAAATATCATTACTCTAAAATATTACTCCTATATTATGTGTTTATCTTAATGTGCCTCCTCAGGGTACTGATAGCCCAATCTGGTGGCAATCTCAACAAGGAGAATTTTCCACAAAATCAGCTTATGAGTTGGCTTCTGTTTCTAACCAAGTTCGATGGAGTGGGGGCTAGCTTAAGCTATAGAAGTTGTGTATCACTCAAAGGTAGAAAACTTTTCTCTGATTATGTGCTTCTGGAAAATTATTCACAAATATAGGAAGAGCTGCAAGGGATGTTGGTGTTAGTGCATATTGCCCTACTTGTGTAGGAGTCAAGGAGAAGATTATTCTTGTTCTCTAAGATTGCTCAAGGTCTTCACAATGATGGTAGCTTCTGATTCTCGATTAGATCAGAACTCAATTTTTTCAGTTCTTAGATGTTGTAATGTGGTTGGAGTGGAACATATCTCAATGATGTGTGGTTAATGGAGATGAATGGAGGACGTGGTTTGCAGTTATATGCTAGCATTTATGGTTATATTTAGATACTGGTGTTTTTGAAGGAAAAGCGAGAAGAGCTAAGGCGGTTCTTGCACAGGCCTATGCTATTGTAAAATGGGCTGATGTTCAATTTCTAACAAATCAGGTAAAACAAAAGCAGAGGACCAGATGGGAAGCTTCTTATATTATGTGGGTAAAGGTTAATGTAGATGGCGCAAATTCTACTGGTAGTGGGATAGCAACTTGTAGAGGTCTTACACATAATCATGATGGATCCATTTTGAATAGTTTCTTATTCCATATTGGTGTTGCATTAGCTTTTCATGTAGAAGTTTGGGCTATATTATGGGATCTTAAACAAGCCTGGGATTCTAAATGGAAGAATGACACCCAGATGGACAATTATTAGAGAAAATGTGAAGATGGATACCTCAAGATTGGGAAGTGTAAATTGAGTATAGTAGAGATGAAAATGTTGTTATAGATAAACTTGCGAAGAATGCTCTTAGTGCATATTTTATTGTTGGGAAAATTCCAATTAGGTCTTGGCCAATGGAAAATACGATGAAACGGTCTCATAAAATCGTATAATTGCAATAAAGTCCCATGGGACTTGTTTGTAATTTATTGCTACTGTCAAAAGTCCAAAATGCCTTAATGAATTGAAAGTTGCTTGAGTAGAAATTTGTAATATCATTTGCAATTTCATCTGACTCTCTTATGTCATTTCACCAACCTTCTCTCTCTCTCTCTCTCACATCTTGCAAGGAAAGTAGAAACCCATATGCCTTGTCTCTCTTTGCTCCTTGTTGCCCTTATTGATGACCTAAAAGACAAAAGGGGTGGAGAAATAAGGACAGATTTGGCGGGTTGATGCTGATGACAGATTTAGCGGGCTGAAGCTGATGACATGAGAAGCTTTACTCTAGCTCCTAAGGTATTATTCAGAATGCTTTAATCTTCCTTATTCCATCTGGTTGATGTTTTTTCTTGGTTATATCAACATTTTAAGAGTGCTCTAGCAACCAATATGTTATTCCCCTAAAAAAGTTATCTCCTTTTTGGTTGAATGTTGATTGGGGGTGGGTTTATGGGTATGAAAGTGATCACCTTTGTTGTTCCCTTTTATCTTGATAACCTATCAAGGATATGTGTGTAATTATTGAAGTGATCACCTTGATTTGTATACATTTGATTAGGTTTTACATGTGGAAAATGTGCATGCTCTATTTTGGGATTCATGTTGCTCTATTTTTGCAATGGAAGAGCAGATAAATGACGAAAATGTAAAAAGTTTTGACTTTGAGACCTGGTGTACGAAAGAAAAAAGTTGTTAATGGGTGCATTGATAATTGTCAATATTGATAAAGTTATTAATGACACTTGTAGGTGATATTTAAATGTTGTAGTTATGGTTTATTGTTGTTTGGGAATTGTTTGCAAATGTTTGATATGATCTTAGGCAATTCATTATTCCTTTTCACATCAGTAGTGGGAATTAATCATCATGGGGTGAAGGTTGTATTGTTGGAACTTCTGCTATACTGAGTTAGAAAAAGTTGCCAATAAGTTCAAAGATAGTTGTCACCATATGCATCGATAGCTGTTAATGACAACTATATGTGATTGTTAAATGTTATAGTTGTGTTTATTGCTGTTTAGGAATGGTTTGCAAATGTTTGATATGATCTTGGGCAATTCATGGTTCTTTTTCATATTAGTAGTGAGAATTAATCATCATGGGGTGAAGGTTGTGTTGTTGGAACATTTGCTATACTGAGTTAGAAAAAGTTGTCAATAAGCTTAAATATAGTTGTCACCATGAGCATTAATAGTTGTTAATGACAACTCTATGTGATTGTTAAATGTTGTAGTGTTTGGGAATGGTTTGCAAATGTTTGATATGTTTTTGGCTAATTTATGGTTCTTTTTCACATCAATGGTCAGAATTAATCATCATGGGGTGAAGGTTGTGTTATTGGAATATCTACTGCATTGAGTTAGAAGAAGTTGTCAATAGGCTCAAAGATAGTGGTCACCACGAGCACCAATAATTGATAATGATAACTTTATTTTGCAGGTTGACAATGGTTATGGCTAACACATCAAGAAAGAATCTCTCATATCTCCTATTGGCATATTCTCAATTTTGTAAATATGACAACAAATTAAACTAATATATCACTACAGAGTGTAAGATCTATAGCATTTATGACGTTTATATATATACAAGTGACTAATAGTATTAATTCTAGGAATCACATAATGGCATCATCAAGTACAAAATCAATCATAAAAGATTTTATATATATATATATATTGTATTTTATTGCATGTGAAATGATCATATCTCAACAAATATTAATTGATTTCATGCATAGTTGGACACTTTAAATTTCTGTCAATTATATAGCATACACACTAGTTTTGAAAGAATAAAGATGTAAGATATAAATAGATATTTAAGTCCTTTTTTATTATAGGCATATATATATAGATATATCCTCTATTTCTCTTATTGCAAATAACCATGTTCAAGATATTATCATTCACTTAGATGACCGTTGTATTTTTTTTTCCAGGTGAAGAATAAGGCAAAGGTGGAAAAGTTAAAAAAAACAAAGAAGGTGCAATATCTGTTAGTGTTGCTTGCTTGAAAACTTCATATTATGCTTTCCTATTCTTTTAGAGAAAACCAAGTTACAGTTGTTTAAGCACTTGAATTTTTGCATCCTAGATAAGCTTTTGCTTGCTACATTTTGTGTGCAATTTGCTACAAATTTTTTCTAAAGTTGGTTGTTAGAGCTGAAATAGGTAATATGCTATTATTTGGTGTGCGTAAATGCTATGATGTTGTTACATTTTGAATTTTGCTCATTCTAACTAATTGGGCAGTTTTGAGAACCAAATTGACACAAATTTTGAAACTTGATGCTAGGTGAAGAATATGGTGAAGGGAGAACAAGTTGTATAAAATGAAGAAGGGAACAAATGAAAAATGAACCAAGGGCGCCAACCTACTCCAGTTATAATTTGTACATAGAAGGCTTGAATGTTGAATACACTTGCTTTTTAAATGTCTTGAATGATGAACATTTCAATTTAAGTCAAATGTAAATATCGGTGAACAAATATTATGCTGATTTTTGTATTTATCTAGTTCTAATTAATGGCAAGTAATGTTCATATCTTCTAATTATACCAATTTGTACAGAGAACAAATAAGTACAGGTGCTTCCATTGATAACTCCATGGGCGACTATTAACAACTCAATGCGCTACTATTGACAACTCAATGAGCTTCCATTGTCAAGTTAGTGTGCACTTGTGTATATTGCAACATGAATTATACCAAGTTAGGATTAGTATATATGCTTCCACTAACAACTCGATGTGCTACCATTGACAACTCAATGTGCTTCTATTGGCAACTTGATGTGTATATGATGACACAACATTTTTAATAGAATTTGAATATATTTTAGTATATTTGGGAAGTCAATTCAAAATTAAAGGGATTTATTGAAATTTTATAAGATATCAATTTGGTACATTAGTTGTGGGATTTTATTGTAAATATCATAATTTTAAATTTAAATATTAATAGTAAATCTAGGTGAAAGATTAAATAAATGAATTTTAGGACTTAAAATTAATGAGAAAAGAGCATATTATTATTATTATTATTATTATTATTATTATTAGTTACATACTTACCTATTATCCTTTACATTATGCATTAGATGTGGCAACGCTTGGGAATAAAAGTGGGAATCAAATGGAGACAAAAAAAAAGTCCAGGATGGATTGATTCCAAGAAAGAAGAAATGTTGTTGTTTGGAGAGAGTTGAAGTAGACCCAACAAGACCTAAAGACACTAAAGATTTGAAGGGAGTCAACAACCACCATTAAGTTCTGTTCATTGTCTTCAATGAGGTGCGATTGGTCTAGCTAGAGCAACTTGAATGGAGGCAAAAAGAGAGAGTGACAGTGAGCAAGGGGAGGCAACTAGAGTGAGGGCGAAAGGAACTCTGGCGTGTTGTCTCTAATTTCTGATTCTTCTCTTCTTTGATGTGACTAGTTTAGAGAGTGAAGAGAGAGGCAAAATGGCAGGAGACGGATTGACTGGAGCTCACCTTCTAAGTAGCATCGTGAGCTAAAGACAAAACCAGAAGAGACGCATTGTTGTTGTTTGTTCTTCTAGCAAGGTTGACTGATATGAATGAGATTGAACCAGAGGAGGCTACTAACAAACAGATGGAACTCCTTCATTCTTCAATTGCAATTTATCTTAGTCTCCCTTTGATTTTCATTATGTCTCTAAACTTTGAATTTGTGGATATTAAGATGATGTTGTGTAGCTAATTAATTTGCATTAGGATTATTGTTCAATTGAGTCCAAATGCCTAGCTTGTCTTGATTTTGACAATCTCATGAATGATGCTACACTTCTTTTTGCACATGATCATATTTGTTCTAAGGTGATAGATGATTCTTGTGTAGATGATGTAGACTATTTTGACTCACTCTTGTATGATGATTTGCCTTCTACTTGTGCTGCAAATTTACCACATGATTTGCCATACATTAAAGAGTATCTATCATGTAATTTGCCTCCTGATTTATGCAATTATGATCTTGCACTTGCTTATATGCCTTCTAGACTTTCTTGTGACCTGCCTCTTGATCTATGTCAAAATGGCATAAATATTGCATAATTGATTATTTTATGATAAAGATAAAGATTTAATTTCAATTATATTGTCATTTCAAAAGAAGTAAAGAAGATAAAGAAATAGAGAAAAGAAATAAGTGATGTTAGGGACATAGAAGGAATTACAAAAAAGATGCATACAGGCCATTTTTACACCTATTATGTTGAAACACTACATGCTAACTCAAATAGATCCAAACTTGACCTAGCACTATTCTTTAACCCTAATTAAAGAATCTCGCAGTTGGGGCTAAAAGAGTAAGAGATTAAGCACAATCATAAATTAGGGCTCATGAATCTGAAACCCATAGCTCACTTTTGGATCCTTTGATCCAAATCCTTCCTCTGTCACATCTCCATTTGACATAGTCCCTTCAATTGGATCCATCTAATTTTATTCTAGAGGCTCCCGCGATGCAAACCATCTTTTGGATTCCATTCCATTCCAAATTGTGTTGTCAATCTCCTCCTTTTCTTTTTTTCTCATCTTTGACCAAGAGAGATTAGTGTGATTTCCAAATATTTTCTTGAACCTTGGATCAACATTATGGCTAAAGAAGGATAATTGGAGCTTGGTTTAACTCCTTCTATCCAAATGACGAGCTAAATTTCTTATTCTTAGGAGTATGGCAATGCTGGAGCTTTGAATTGAAGAGGAATTCTATAGAACTAGTTGATTGTAAGTTAGATTGTGTTTTGACTGAATGAGAACTTGTGAATGGGTTTATATTTGTAATCCAGAATCTCTTGCCTAATTTGTTCATGGTGTCTGAATGTTTAGTAGTTAGCTAGCTAATGTTTCCTTATTCAATAGCATATTCCATATTAGGAATGTGGTTGATTGGCTATTGGAATCTATTGTGTGATAAATTAGTATCCTTGTGATCCATCTTATGATATTTTCATTAATATGATACTGAACTAATTTACTATGATCAAGACATTAAGGAAAGTTTGATTGATAGGTTACATGATCTCAATTTGTTAGAAGGAAAGGATGGCTATGTCATGACTCTTAGGAACCTCACTTGACATTAAATCACTATTTCATCCACACTCTCCCATTGTTACATCTCACTTCACTTTAATACAAGAAAATCATATAAAGATTAGGATTAGATTAGATTAGATTAGAACAATTTCCCAATTGCTAAGTTTAATTAATTAATCAATTTTATGGTTCATTAGATTGCTAGGACTTCTAACATCTATTAGGCTCCTTTGGATATGACTTAGGATTAGCATTAGAATATAGGTAGCTTAGTTTTCTTTGATTTTAGGGACACAACTAACCTAAAATTTAACATCCCACACTTTAGCATATTTGTTGTGATCAACTGATTAGTCAATGTATGCCTAGTAAAGAAATGGAAGAAATCCTAAGAGCTTGCTACTCCCTTACATATGGAGGCAACTTCAGTTGAAAGATGACTGTGTGGAAGATTGTAGATGTTAGCTTCTACTAGCTAACTTTATTTAAGGATGCACTACTACAAAAAAAATGCTTTTAACGTCCGTTTTTAAAGGCTTTTAACGTCTCTTTTTAGGGGACGTATAGGTGGGGGATGTAGAAAATAAAGAAACAACGTCTGTAAAAAAAAGACGTGGAAAGAACAGATACGACATCCCTAATGTAATTTAAGGACGTCGCAAGTGGAGACATACCACGTCCCCAAAGGCATATGGGGACGTGGTAGGTGACCTACCACGTCCCCATGTCTTTGGGGATGTGGTATGGTATTTTCTGGGAATTTTTTACATCCCGAAAAAATTTCAAATTTTAAATGTAGTTGTGAAATTTTTTTTCAAAAATGATCTACACAAATTTTTTTACATTACCCATTGATTCAATCTGTATATAAATATCATACAATACTATATAAATAGTTATCCAACCAATTAATACATAAACATACATACTAACTAATCAAAATGTCAAAACTTTTAAAATAAACTTTG
>JBAGKO010005580.1:0-11896 GCA_037177275.1 Acacia concinna | reverse complement strand
ATATCATATTTTATTACATTATATATTAGTTCATAAGTCAAACAACATAATTTAAAGAAAAATGATAGATTTTAATATCTTAAAGTAATGTAATTAGCTTTCTTAAGATTTTTTTAAGATTATTCAAAAAAGTCAATGGGCCCTTATAATTAGGAACGGAGGAAGTATTTTTTTTAAAAAAATTAAATATTTTAAAATAATTTAATTTGTTTTCCTAGAATTTTTTTAAAAAAAAGGTTAACTAATCTTATATCATCGGAAGTAGAAACATCTGAAGTGTTAAACTTTCATAATGAGATTTTATACAACTAGACCCAATTGAATGAATCCTTTGATGAGGGGGTAGGATTGTCATAATGATGGCCTCCAATACTCCTCTCGCATTGTGTAAGACCGTAAGTAGAAAATATGTACAATTGTACGTATTTGTTAAATCTATATTCAAATGACCACGCTGTCACTAAGATACCATCTCATTACAGGCTGAAATAAAAATAATCCATTTGTTCATAATTATAGATCTTCACTGCATAATATTTGTTATGTTTTTATAATTATTTTTTTTATATTAGTGTTTATTATTGGTTTAGGATTCTTTATAAAGGTTAACGGGTCTATTATCTTGGGAGTGATAATTACACTATTTTTAATATTTCAATGCCAGAATTACACACACACAAAAGCACATTATGTAAATCAAAGACCACTTCACATCGCAATTCGCAACTATTAGTTTTTAGGGTTAAGGGGCAGTTTTTTTTAGAAGGTTTCACCTAGAGGCGATTTTATCTTAAAATTTTTTTATAGGGCAATTTTGCCCCATAAGTTTCTAAAATAAAGCAATTATGCCCTGTTTGTTAACTCTATTAATTTTAACAGTTAGTTGATCAAATATATTAGACCAAAAGTCCACATTTTATCCACATCATATATTTAAATTGCAAATTTGATTGAAAAGTTCACTTCATCTACTACATTTTTGTTAAGTTATATTTAAGACTTCCAAGGTAGATTTGCACATTAAAAATTATGTGGATGACATCTATACAATCAGTTTAGCATATTTTGTCAATTAACAGTTAAAATTAATGGTGTTAATAGCTAAGTCAAAATTGCTGCATTTTTTAAACTTCTGAGGCAAAATTCCCCTCCTGAAAAACTTATGGGAAAAATCGTTTCTTGATGCAAACTTTCAGCACAAAAATATCCTTTAATCTGTAGTTTTTAATATTGTAATAACCCGGTGTCAATTCAGCATAGGAAGCCCAATCACACTTAGATTAGTAGGTTGCATATACGGAGGAATATTTCCACTTCACAAGCTATAAATCTTGTGCTTAAATATTCAAAACTTATTTCACTAAAACTAATTGGTGCTAACATTTTACCATCATAATTACATTTATAAAATAAAAGAAATAATACATCTTTAATGTGAGAGTTGCCGACATTTGTTGATGATGGTAAACACAATACTTCTTCTATATTCATATATAAATTAGAGATTGCTAGTGGTGATATTGTCTTATTTATAACATACTTTCAAAGGATCTCAAGAGTTGCACCTATCCCTTAAACACAATACTTCTATATTCATATATAAGATAGAGATTGCTAGTGATGATATTGTCTTATTTCTAACATACATTCAAATGATATCAAGAGTTGCACCTCAGCAAAATGACATGCTCAAAACATGCACATAAAATAATATGTTAAATTAAATTAAAATAATATTTTCAAGATAAGAGTATTGGTAAAGGGAGAATAGGGAAGAGTAAAATAATAAGATTATGATATAGATTAACATATTTTCAGAACAATTATATCATGCCACAATATCAAATAAGGATATTAATTCAAATTTCCTCAAAAAAAAAAGTGTGTAAGAAATAAAGATAGACTGTATCGTGAAACTAAAAAATATTTTGAAATCTTGAGAGATAAAATATATAAGTTAATATACTTTCAATATGTGTGTATATATATATCCATAATAAATAAATATTTTTCAACCAGAATAATAGAAAATGATAATAGGAAAGTAGTTAGCAAATAAATATATATTAAAATCTAAAATTTATAACGTGAATCAATAAACAGGGATAATAGGAGAAATTCTTGTATAAACTTTGTTTGTCATGCCATTTGTGATCTAATCAACTAAAATACAACAACTCAGCTGATGATTTGACATCTCCTAAATGTTAATTATCATATTAATAAAAATTAAAAGATTTCACAAGATTCACAATTTTATTATTTGTAAAATCTTAACTAATGTATTTATTTATCTTTTAAAAAATAAAAATATGAAAATTACAAGTAGCCAACTAGAATTAATGTTTACTGAGATGTTGTATTTTAACTGATGAGACCACAAATGACATGGTAAACCAAGTTCACACAAAAATTTCTCAGATAATAGTGTGTAACTATAAAATATTTTGAAATTAAAACTTCAGATCTTGAAAGTTAAAATATATAAATTAATATATTTTTAAAATAAAATATATCAATAATAAACAGAGATAACGAGAACCGGAGGTTAAAATTATAATGTGAAAAATAAATTGAAAATATTAAATTCAATAAATTGAAAATGTTAAATTAAATATTAAATATTTTAAAATAAATAAATTAATATACTTTCAAGTAGTTAGCATATAAATATATATTGAAATCTGAAATTTATAACGTGAATCCATAAACAGGGATAATAGTGTGTAACTATAAAATATTTTAAAATCAAAACTTCAGATCTTGAAAGTTAAAATATATAAATTAATATGTTTTTAAAATAAAATATATCAATAATAAACAGAGATAACGAGAACCAGAGGTTAAAATTATAATGTGAAAAATAAATTGAAAATATTAAATATTTTTAAAACAAGGGTCAGAATTCGCAAAGATGCTAATACTCCTACTTTGGTAAATTCACCCACAAAACGAGCTTTGGACGAAATGATAGCACCTTCGAACTTGTTAAAGGGCTGTTAGCTCTGGCCAATACGATCTATTTTTTATTTTGTCAGTTTTTAATTTTAAGAAAAAAATAAATAAATACCCTTTAAATATTAAAAACTTTAAAAAATGTCTCAAATTTAATAATTGACAAATGAGAAGTAGAAAATTAGGATATTTCTCATTTGTCAATGATTAAATTTGAGTCATTTTTTAAGGTTTTTAATATTTAGAGGGTATTTATTTATTTTTTTCCCTTTAATCTTATCATGATAAAAATACGCCCTAACATTTGAACTGAGATGAAATAATATTTTCTTAGGAGATCTTAAAATTTATAATTATTCAAGAAGAACAAATATCATAATACAAAATTAACATTACTAAATTGCCCCAGACTCTTTGCTTCCCCAAAATCCCAATGCAGAGAACCAAAACTGAAAATGCCATCTTGGAGACGTTGACCCATTTTTAGTCCTAAATCAAAGAGAGTCAAATTTTCAATAAATTATGTATAAAAAATTTAAAATTGATTATTAAATATTTAACGGTGATTAGTATTAAATATAATCATGACAACGGAAACAACCTTTAACAATTGTTCCCCTTTAGGGTTTGTTTGGTATGAGGGGAGGGAGCAGAAATTTGGGGATTTTGCTTCTCTCCCTTTATTTAGATAATAAAAATTTTTAGAAAGGGAGGAATTTTTTTTAAGATTTTCCCTCCCTCCACCTCCTAACCCTCCCTCTAAAATTGAGGGAATTTAGAGAGAAAATGTTATATTTTGGCTTCATTAATTAACATACACATAATTTTTACTCTTTTTTAACATGTCTAGATTATCTCCCTTTTATATTTGTGTTATACATTGTTAGTATGTATTGTATTTTTTTATCCGCTCTATACATATTTTTAATAAAAAAAACAAATTAATACACATATTGCAGGTAAAGTTTTTTTATTACATGACAGATATTAATTTTCTTTTATATGCTACACTTTAAAAACTTTTATATTGACTAATGTTTATTTTATTTTCTATTGAATATATTCTTATGCTATTGATTACTTTTTTTTTCACATTATTAAAATTCCTCCCCTGTCCTCCTTTTTTATCCATTCAAATAAGATAAAATAAAATTCTTCTCAAACCTTTCTTTCTCCTCCCCTCTATTAAACCAAACATAAAATTGGGAGGGGTTCCAAGAGGGTTGCGCACCAATAATCTGTGCCATCCACGAAGTAAGAAGTTTGGGGAGAGATTTCTTTTTAACCTTAGAAACTTGAAGAGATTCTATTAGCGGGAACATGCAATTTTTACACTTTGACCTCGTCCTTGATTTTATGTATGGCTTGATTGAATAATCCTACTCTCCTCATTCTTTCTTTCGTTTTAATCCTCTATAGCGCAGTTTCAGTTGAAAATTTTTCCCTAAGGATTTTATTTTATTTTATTTTTTTTGTATAATAAGAACTGCTATCATGATAAATTTAATCTATCCCAGCCTTAAGAGCCATATAAACAATATTTGCCCATACTCAAAAAGAAGGACTCAAAAAAAAAAAAACACACACACACACACACAAATTACTTGAATTACGAACCTGTCTCAATTGTTTATATTGTGCTAAGATTGTGCAAAGATAGGTATAAGTTTAAATGATTAGTTTTTTTGTGAGAAAGTTTCCGTATGTGGCTTACTATATCTACTGGGAGCGAGGTTGTGATAAGGGGAGAAAATCAAATGAGGGTAATAAGTTAAAATTATCAAAATCTGAAATAATGTTTTAGACATTTGACCTGGCTTATAATTTGTTAAATTTAATGACCTAATTTAGAGTTTGAGTAACTCAACTGTCATTTAAAGAGATTTTCCCTTAAAAAAATTCAATGCCAAATATGAAATAGATTTAAATAGAAAATTTTATACGCAATATTTTTTTTCCAAGAATGGAGGAATAATTATTATAAAAATGAACGAAAAATTTCAAATTACAAGATCCCAAATGAAAATTCTCCATAAAATGAGCTGTAAATTATTTATCAAGTATATTAATTTAGGATCTTGCAATTTCAAAATATTTTTATCTCATTTTCCCATAATTATGTTTAGATGGTGTTCTTTATATTTGAATTTGAGTTGAAATCGTTTTTGCCAAGTTACAACTTTTTCACACAGCTTAAAAGTGATTTTTTTAGCATATTTGATCATATCTCTAGAGTAACATTAGTCTTAGTATTGTTATTTTATATTTTAAATTTTAATTTATATTAATAACCCTTTTTTTTGCCTTCATATCAATAACATTTTTGAAATAATTTATAATATACAAAAAAATCATTTTAATTTCTATTCGATCTTGCATAATAAACTAAAAATCTTAGAAACGTAAAACAATGAAAATTTAAAAGTTTAGCTTCCATCCTTAACCGCCAATAAAAAGTTTTAATTTATATATGCATACCTTATGATCTCTATCCTACTATTCCTTATAGGTTCATGAAGTAGATGGTAAGGGACAACCACAACGAACCATATCTTCCCCAAGATATTATCAGAAACATTCTTCTACAACTTCCGGTAAAATCCCTGAAACATTTACAATGTGTGTGCAAGGTTCATTGCTGAACCCCTTCGTCTTTCTGCTCAACAAAATTCTCTTCTTATTCTGAACTTGCATCATCAATATGAATATGATTTATGGTTGTTCGATAGTGAAATGCAAGTGTCTATATTTCAAATACCACCTTTCTTTAAAGCAAGAAAGAAGTGGAGCATGGTCAGTTACAATAATAGCTTAAATCTCAATCGCTCCTTATCTTGTGGATCCGGCTATTAAAGAGGTTTGCCATGTTCCCAAAGCTCTTAAACGTTATGGCAATGATCATTATTCCATAGGATTTGGGTTTTCATTAAATAAAGGGTCATGGAAACAAATTGATGCCGGGAACTCAAAAGGAGTATGTTGTTTTAATTGTGAAGGAATCACTAGTAATGGCGCTATCTTTTGGTTGGTTTCAAGAAAGGTTTAGAGGGTGAAAGTAGTCATAATTTGATGTCTCATTTGCCTTAATAAAAGAAGTGTTTGCATTGATAGAGTTGCCTACTTTATCTCTTGAACCATCATGTTGCAACCATACACTTACCATGTTTGAGAACAAACTTGCCCTCTTTGATAGAAGAGGGTTTCAAGACCCCAAATCTTCTTCGATTGATTTGTGGGTGATGGAGGGATTGAGTTGGACTAAGGAATTTACAATAATTACTTATCCTTGCATCTTACAACCAAGTGCTATTTGGAGGGATGAATTTATTAGCCAAGCTTGTGTTCGTTCTTATAATTTAGATGATCGTTTCATAGGCTTGGGTACTGCGATTTTATTCAATATTTTGAATTATGAAATGGAGACATGCTCTATGTTGCAGTTTTCCGTTCATGAGTCGATTTTGAATTACGTAGAAAGTCTTGTACCAGTTGGCAACATTCACATGAAAAAGCGTATTTATCGTAAATTCAAATCTACATTGTTAGAGTATTCATGTTTTTGAAGTTCTTTATTTAAGGGATTTCAATGGAAATGAACGTGTATATACTATATTTGTCCTTTGAAAATGTTATTTAGAATAATATTTTTAATAGCTATTGTCTCTTATTATATGTGACCTATATACAACTTCAATTACTTTGTGTAAGTGAGGTTTTGATTTTGCAAATAGGTCTTGTATTTGAATGATTGGTGGATTAGAACAACAACATTTGCCAAAGGTTATTTGACTTAGTGAGATTTATTTTGATATTGAGGACTATATTTTGGGTCTATATTAACTTAGTGAGAATGGTTTCTAAATCTTTACATAGTTTAGTCGTATCACATTCATGTATACCATGCTTGGGAAAGCAATAATAATATTGAAGAATCTTATAAACAATAATATTGAATTTTACCCAGATTCCATCCATTGCAATAAATAATATCCTCTGCCAGCCACTTCTTTGCCTCCAAACTAGAAGATAAAAAGTATGATTGTGATCACATAAACCCAAACTCAAAACTTACTTGTTTAATCGGACAAAACACCTATAAGATTAATATTTTTTTCATATAAAAAAATCTCTAATCCCTACACAAATTTTTTTTTTGTGATATTGTGTCATTTATTTATTTTAATAACACATTCAAAGGATGTCTAAAATTTTGATATTTTTTTAACCCTACAAGTTTCATATTATATAATCACATTAATTATCTCTTACTCATCTCTTTTCATACTCATTCCCTCTTCCTCCAATCTAATCCCATATATAAGAATACTTTTTGAAAAGTCAAACATGTTTTTATCCTTTAATTAATTTAATTTTTTATTTATGTATTTCAATTATTTAAATGTTATTTATAAGACAACCCGCTCCCTCCTCTTTTTGCAAAATTCATTTATGTAGGTAGCCCAAATTCCATCCAAATTCTTTGAATTGGTTTCTAGATTGAGTTTTCCAATGTTGCCTCGATATTACTTTCACTCTACAATATTTTTTCTTATAATTCAATTGTTATTACAATTGGATGTGCTTTTGGATATTGTAATCCATACTAGCTGCATTTTTCTCAAGAATTATTGTAGATTTTAAATAAATATATCACAAACCATAACAAATCGAGCAACAAGACGAAATTTATATATCCCAACACTAATAGCAAAAAAAAAAAAAAAGAAAAAGAAAAAGAAAAGGCCACACAGGTCTAGAATAGTTCATTATACGGCAACATGTAGAGTGTATCTGAGTGAACATAAGGACCTCTTTAAACACTTATTTAAATAATAAATAGATATTAATTAATTTCTCATTATCACAGCTGACTCAGTCAATGCAGTGATTTGAATGAACAAAAAATATTGAATCTGTACGGGGTAGTGAACATAATGACCACTTTAAAGTTTTAACATTCATTTAAATAATAAATGAATAATTTAATTAAGGGAAAATCCCAAAAAAAGGCCATAGAAATATATAAATGACAATTTAAAGCTATGAAATTTGCAAAATTCTAGTTCAGTCTGTGAGTAGGAATATGGAATTTTTGAATTTTAAAATTTTATGAAATTACGTAAATGCTTTTGGATTTTCACAATAAGTGTATCTCAATTCACAATAAGAGTATATCAATTCACAATAATAATATGTATTCAAACTGAGTTGTTATGAATTGAGATACTCTTATTGTGAGAATCCATGATCATTTATGTAATTTTACAAAATTTCAAGTTTTAAAAATTTCAGTTTCCTACCCATGGACTGAACTTGGAATTTTCTGATTTCGTAGATATGAACTGTACTTTATATATTTTCATAGTTTTTTTTAGAATTTTCTCTTTAATTAATTTCTAATTATTCACTTGTGTGGTCCGTGTATCATAATAGCACACACAAGTTCTCTGACTTAATTGTGGGCTCACAAAATAAAATTTAGGCCCAACACTTGTTCAGTCCAAGTAGCTGACATTTCACATGGGAAACCCTAGAGACGACTTGGTGGAAACAATTTTATTAAATTCATATCTTTTGGGAAAATTGCAGTCATTTCCCAAATAACCAAATCAATCACAATAAGGTCCACTGAAATCATCCAATTACAATGAAGTCCCGAAACACCTAAGTGATATTTATTCTAAATGTGAAAAATATCATTTTGCCCTTTTTTTTTTTTTAAAAAAACAAATGGAAGAGATTTAGGTCTCACAATGAGCTCCCCCCCCCCCAAAAAAAAAAAAACCAACCACAACCCTCTTATTATAACTTCTCCATCTTTATAACACATCCTCACCGTTCTTCATCCTTCTCTTGTAGCTACTGATCGTGGATCTAGTCTCACTGATAGTGGAATCTCATTTCAGGTCCCATGGGTTCTGAGTTGGGAATAACATGAATAATGTGCTGACAATTTCTGTTCTTGTCCTATCCAACTACCAACTTTGTACATCTATGATGTATTTCCAAACTTACCAGTGTTTTATATTTATAAAGAGCATTATTCTAAATAATTAATTCACTGTTACAATTAAACATTTTATATTTGGTTAAATCTGAATGTGTTTTAATCCATAGTTGAAATTAAATGTTTTGTTAAGTTAGAAACTTAAAATATACTTAGATAGAGGAAATTGATTCAAGAAGATTGTATGTTGGCAATAGAGGTTTGTTGAGGGATTGGTGGGCTTAATGGGTCAAAAATTGTTATTTATATTTATATTTTAATTTATACCAATAACCTGTTTTTGCCTTCATATGAATAACATTTTTGAAATAATTTATTATATAAAGAAAAAATCATTTCAATTTCTATCAGACATGAAATCGTGTATGATAAACTAAAAAACTTAGAAACATAAAACAACGAAAATGTAAAAGTTTAGGGCTTGTTTGATTCTATTTTCTATTTTTTTCTCAAATACTGTTTTATAAAACTATTTTTAAAAACAAGTTTTTTTAAAAAAAACAAAAAAACTTGTCTGGATATATTATTTTTAAAAACAGGTTTTAAAAAAAAACAAAAAACTTGTTTGAATATCTGTTTTTGAAAACAAGTTTTAAAAAGAAAACTTCTTTATATAATTGTTTCTTAAAACTATTTTTAAAAATCAAAAAGTCTATTTGTTTTTAGTTTTTTTAAAAACTAAAAATAAATTTTGAGAAAAAGAACTAAAAATAAAATCCAGTTTCAACCAATTCTTCTTAAAATCAATTTATTTAATTAACTTATTTTATATAATAGATATTAACATTTTATTATAATTAATTTTTTTCCCTAATTTATTTATTATAAATAGATAATATCTTATTATATAAATAATCGAGTCTAATTAAAAATTAAATTAAAATATCAATGGATAACACAGTCTCAAAAATAATATGATTAAAATTTAAATGGATATTGTTTTACAAAGAGTTTCAAAAATAACATCTAATTATACAAACTGGAATCTTATTTTAAAACTTATTTTTATATTCGTTTATCATATTAAGCACTAACAATTCTAAGAACTGAAAGTCATATTCACTTGATCCAGATGAAGATATGGATCCGCTATCTGTGTCACTACTTGAAGAATTACCATCTACATCTACATCCATTATGTATATGTATTTGGGGCTTTGAAGGAATCTGCTAAAAACAAAGAGCATGATAAAGAGAATGGAGAACTCTAAAATATTTTGTTGCATATGGCACTGGGCAAGAGAATGAAAAACAAAAAGCATGGATTTTCATTTTAGAACTGAAAACAGCAAGCAATGAAAATGCAAACAGAACATTGCCATAGTGTTTATAAATACTATTTCCTTAGAAGTTTGCTTGAATTCTTCTAGACGGGGACCTATTGAACGTCGTCATCTTTAAGGGAATTCGTGATTAAATAAACAACTTTTCTTACATGTCTGTTTTGAGTCTGGCTTTCTTCTTATAAAGCATCCCATCAAGACTCTTCAAGGTTTTACCGACCAGTCACAACCCTTTGAACGCGACTCTTTAATCTATAATCCAAATAATAATGCGAGACACATCCGGTGATATATATCTATATATATTAAAATAAATCATAAAATATGTGATATAATATATCTAAAGAAACATGATATATCTAAATAAATATAATATACACACACTTAATATGTCTTAAATTTCTAACATTTTTCTCTTTCTTAAAACCTAAAAGTTACAAGCCGTTGGCACCAACAACATAGACATGTAGTATGAAAGAACACACCTTAACCATATAGGAATAAGTACTTGGAAGTTTCATTACTTACCAATTTATGTACAGTCATAAATCATAAGTGTTATATATTGGTGAGTTCCCCCTTTAAATAGCAAAATCAATTACAGCACAAAAGTCCAGCTATACATAATTTTCTTTCAGAGTGGGGGCTTAGCTAACAATCCAATTTTGTTATTTATTTATTTTTTTGCCAGACTAACAATCCAATTCAAGACCTTGTGTATTAATACCCTACTAATTAGTGCTTGAAACACCCCGTATCCACCCCAAAAAAATTATATTTAATTCCTCTTGCCATTAATTAAGTACACTAGTTGTAATCATTCATTGCAATGAAGAAAAGTAATGCTTGTGAATTTTGTATATTGTGAAGGCTATCAACCCAATTTAAGACCATTAACAAAAAAATACGAAATGGTCCTTTGTGGGCGGCGTCATGTCTTCCATTACCCAACTTTATATCCTGCACTTTTCTTTCTGTTTTTTTCCCCCTTTTTTCCCCAATTCTTTCCTGTTTATATTAGAACTTTCAACGATATAAGAAGGAGCTTCAACTAATGTGAAAAAGCCTAAAGACAAGATAAAGAACTTCCTATAGGGATTGGTTTATGTCAAGGATAGAGTCATTATTTTTTTGACCTAATTATAGGCTTATTGATTGAGTTGATTTAAGTGGTGATCCCCTAGTCCATACTATTTACAAATGATGACGTCATCCTAGAGTTATGGCACTAAAAAAAAATTGGTAATTTTGTAGTGGTGAAAGAAAACAACTACAAATATCAACATTTATAGCGGTTTATTCAAAAACCGCTACAAATTTGTGACACTTAATCCACGACAGGTGTGTGATTGACATTAATAGCAGTTTTGAGTTAATAATTGCTACAAAATTACACGTAAACTTGACGCCATGTGGCGTGACATATGTTACGGTTACTTTGTAGCGGTTTTGATGAACCTAACCGCTACAAATGTTCAGTATGTACATTTTGTAGCGGTTATAAACTTAAAACCGCTATAAAATGTGAAAGGTGTGCACATTTGTAGTGGTTTTTAAAATCACTACAAAGTTTGCTTGAACATTGAGGTTAACTTCGAACTTTGTAGCGATTTATATATCAGTTTAGCATAAAACCGCTACAAATGTAGCA
>JBAGKO010005569.1:0-11896 GCA_037177275.1 Acacia concinna | reverse complement strand
TTCAAATACCTGCCTTCTAAGGGTCTCTTCCACAAATGTCAAACCCTAACATTACAATAAGGTATCAACAACCAATATTAACATTGACAAGTACTTAAACCAACTTGCTGGAATTTCACTGATTCTGACACTAACTTCAAAAACTCACATATTCTATTCTAGACATCCATTTGCTATGATATTGGACTTATTTTAAACCTTAGAATGTATACTTTTAGCTCACCAAATTTCATAGCGAACGAAATTGGTTTGCTCTGTCAAAACATCACATGAAGCTATATTGCCAGAATCATTCCAGACAGACAGGGGAAACTTGAAAAAACCATAACTAATTCCACAAAATTCCAAATGACCTGGTTCTAAGCCCATTATCAAGTTTCATATGTATATTTCATTATTATAACATTTCATGGCCATCCATGGTCATTTGAATATAGTTTCAAAGATATATATTTCAGTAGATAGACATACATTCCAGACATGCATCCTGACTTACAAAAATCATAACTCAACCTACAAAATTCCAAATGACTTGGGTCCAACTTTATTTTAAATATTTATATATCTACTTGTTCCTTATAAAATTTCATAAGAATAAAAATTCATTGCATAGGTTTTCAAAAAGATTATCTTCTGCCATCAGGATTTTCATTTCAGAATTTAGTCTCAACTTTCAAAAATCATATCTTCCTATTGATAGAAATAAGTTGCATAAAATATGACTCATTTGAAAGATTATTAAGTCCTCTAAAACACTGCCGAGTTTCAGGGAAAATGGACATCATTTTCCCCATCAAATTTTCTCATGGAACAGAACATTCCTCATTGACCAAAAAAAAAAATTTCAAAATTCTACCTTAACTTCATAAAATTGTAACTCTCAATCTATAAATCCAAATTACATGATTTAGGACTCATTAGAAAGATTAACAATTCCACTATATCACTGCAAATGTTTAGAGTCATTGGGTTTTATTAACCCCATAAAACTTGTACATGAAAATAGGCAGCTTTTCTAAACCAATCAAAAATTTCAAAACTACTCATGCATACATATATATTATGCTTCAATCCTTGCCTCACACATAATCACAGAACCAAAACACCCATACATATTTCTAGAATACATTTTGGTTCCAATTCATAACAGACCCATTCGGTTTAATCCAAACATACATTACACACACCTTCAGACAAATAGAGGTGTTCGAAACACAATATGATTTTTAGAGAAGGATTTTTCAATTCCTCACATATCCATTCATTTTTTAGAAATAAAATACCAAATCCAAGCATTAAACACTCACACATTCAGTCATACACATTATCGGCTCCTATTTCTAGAATTTCTCAAGCATCATTCCAGAGATATTTTGGACAGACCCACTCATTTGGTTTAATCAAAATTGAAGCAATAATTGAGATGAAGAATAGGAATTGATCAAGAAGCTTACCTTCTTTGGTATTCTAGCAACAAATTGCAGACCTTACTCCCACTCTCTCACTCGGAATCATTTCAAACTCTCTAGTCTCTGTCCAATCTTGTGCTGCCCGAAAGAATATGGAGTGGGTGAAGGAGAGTGAAGCTTGCGATTCTGGTGTTGCTGGCCGAAATGCAATAGGTGAGGAAGAGTGATCGATTTCGGCTGATGCCCTTGACTCTTAGGCTCTATCTCTCGTGATTCTTTGAAACCAAATGATGAATGAAGTGATTAAATGGGGGAAAAACCGAAATGAATAAAGATTAGTGATTGCCATTCACTGAAACCGAAATCCCCTTTCTCTTCCTTCGGTTTCTTTTGTGCAAAATGAATGAATGGAAATAAATTGGCTAGGAGTGGTGAAGACATTGGAACTGATTCATCTTCTCTTCTCTCCGTGAAAGCAAGGCAAATAGTCAAATATGTGTAGAGAAATATTACGTGGCACTCCCTCTTTCTATTTTCGTGGAAAATATGGAATAAAAAGTGGGTGAGTGTGTTGTTGAATATTTGACCAAAATATATGACTCACTCCAACTATAATCTTCCTTTTTGAACACATGAAACTTAAAGGGAAAAATGGAAAATAATGGGTGTTAACATATGGGTTAAAATTGTTACCTGGCAGATAAATTTTTAATAAAGTCAGTATATCGACTGTCCTTGAAAATTTCAATATGACTGTCATTAGTCTCCAAATATTCCAATAGTATTCCCCAATTTTTCCTATATTTTATTTCCAACATTTACTATTTTTTATAGAATTTCTCTGAATTTGGGCTCTTACCAATAAAATTTCAGATAGAAAATCCTAGAAATTACTCTCCATATTCTTTTAAGCTGGAAATGATTTCATAATTCATTATACTTCTTGGGGAAATATTTCCTTCATTTAAATCACTTTTTGAAGGCCTTTGGATATTTTTCATATTTAATTCTAACTAATTCTTCCTTTTTAATTAGCTAGAAATTCCTGTGAGGATTGGAAAATTCGTCTTAATTTATTTTCCACCTTCTTTCATCCTCTGGGTCTCATAAACTTTATTTGGGGAATTTTCTTTTCATCCCTTGAATTTTCCCTCAAAATAGTCATGAAATCATAAAATCATAAGATAAAATCTAATGATTTTATCTTATCTTAAAGAGTTTTCCTAAAAATTGGGATATCGCACACAAAGTTGTTCAATGAGTTCTGTCAGTGATTGCCCCGAAATAAGCCAATTTTGAGAACAAATAAGAGCCTCAATTATTCTAGATGACAATGAGCTTTGATATTGATCAACCACATGACCTCCAATGCTAAAAGTAGGTTTTGAGGCAATTGTAGAAACCGAGATATCCAATATATCACATGCAATACAAGAGAGGATTTTGTATTTCATGGATCTTTCTTTCCAATTTATTGAAATCAATAGAGAAAGGGACATCATCAGTTGCATCAAGATAATTGTCCAACTCAGACAGACAATCATTTGAGCTTCTTTACTTAACTATTGCTAACCATTGAAGACCTGGATCATGATCCTTCGCATTTTCTACTACACTTAGTGAAGATGAAAGTGCAGTAGAAGATGAGCCAATATTTGATTTAGAAAATACACCAACAAAAGTTGAATTATTCATCAAATAAATGACATAAACAATCCTTGACCTTATCCTTCATTGCCAAGGAAACTTCATTGTCATGAAACAGATCTCAAATATGTGATTAACATGTGCCAACTTGTAATAAGGATCCAATATGATTGCAACTATCAACAAAGGGTTCATAATTTTTTCCTTTCCCCAATATTTTTCATACTTGGCATTCATGTTCAAAGACATATTAGCAAGGAGAGAATCTAAATTTAAAACATTTCTTTCCAATAGTTGTTGAACACATGTAATTTGATAGAAGCATGAGTTTGAACTCACATTAATGGAAGATGAAAACATTAATGTGATATCATGAAAAACTTTCAAGAAGACACATGCACAATTCCAATCTTATGCTTTTAGGGGGCCATCATGTTTTTTTTTCTTCACATGAATCATTCTCCTGCTTGAAGAAATCATGTGATTCACACATATTATTAGAGACCTCATGTGAATCAATCATATAAACATCATGTGCTTCAAATTCACACCTTTGAGGGGTAAAGTGTGCACAATAATCATCACTCATTATGTCAAACACTTTTTGGAATTTTGATGCTACCTCCAATGTTAACAATGTTGAATTCTAGCGTGTTGTCACGTCCAAACAGACAAAGCATTTTGTATCAATTCTTTTAGCTTCAACAAAGGCGTTAAATCTTGCAAAACATGCTAGGGATGAGCGAACATACTTGACAACACTTCTAATACTTTCAAAGTTGTCTTTCAAATATTTCAACACAAACTATCAAGTTGAGGATATGTGCATAACACCTAAGGTGAAGATAATCTCCATTACATATCAATCCCCTCCAACTCTTCAAACACTTCTTCAAATAGGATAGTACAGTGGCATTTGATGAGGTATTGTCAATTGTAATAGTAAAAACCTTTTCAAGTCGCCAATCCAATAGACACCCCTATATGGTCTTCCCTATTGTGTCCCCTTTATAATCCTCAATCATATAAAATTGATGATCCTCTTATGCATATTCCATTCATAATCAATAAGTGGGCAGTCAAGTATAGGTAATTAAATTTTTGATTAGAAGTCCATCAATCTGTTATAAGACAAACTCGAGTTGTACATGTCCTCAAAATCTTCATTAAAACCTTAATCTCTCCAATGTATAACTGCCAACAATCCCTATTGTAACATCCTATTTTTCATTAATTATTATAATTTAAATAATATTAGAAATAAACTAATTCTTGGTGAATGACAATTTTACTATGTAATAAATTAAGTGAATACAAGCTATTAAAAAAACAATGGAGAGATAATAATAATAATAATAATAATAATAATAATAATAATAATAATAATAATAATTATTATTATTATTATTATTATTATTAAAAAAGTTTAAAAAAAATAGAAACACAAGATCCTAAAATATATATGTGTATGCGCGCGCGTGAGGGTGTGTGCAAGTTTGAAAAAAAAAATGTCAAAAGGGCTCGCAACCCTTTGACTTGAGAAAACGTGGGGTGTAAATTGAAACACCCCACCTGCCCACAAACACACACACACACTTACACACAAGCATGAGAGAGAGAGAGAGAGAGAGAGAGAGATTTGCATAAGCTCATATTCATCCACCATTTTCATCTCTTGTTGAAGCTTTTGAGGTCTATTTTGGTAAGCAAAAATTACTCATTTTCACTAAAACCTCTTCATAAACATTTTGCACTCATTTTGCTCTTTATAATGAATGTATTTTTGATATGGTGAGAGTAAATTTCTAGATTATAGTTTTGATCAAGTGTTGAGTTTTAACAATATAAAAATTTATAATTGTAGAGTTATTTTAGTAGTTAATTTCTATGTAGTTGGATTTATTTATTGGTTGTCTTGTGAATTTTAAATTTAATTTCAATCTAAAAATTTTAGGGTTTTTGATACATATGATATTCTCACCAAGTGAATTGGAGTTAGATGATTGAATGGGACTTGTTGGAGGTATTATTAATTTTTTTATGGCTTAGGTTTGTAATGTAATTTTGAAATTTGAAGTTGAGAGTTTTATTGGAGTTATAAGTTAGAATTTAGGAATTTTAGTTAAAACAAGCTATTGGGAGTTGTTAAAGATTTAATTGAGTGATTTGAATTATTAGGGAAATATAAATTATGTTTAAGTGGTTAATCATGGCTTATGGAAGATTTGAGAATTTTTCTCTATTTGGAAATTTCAAATTTTAACTATTTTTTATAGTTAAATATTTTGAAATATATATTAATATGTTGGCTAAATAACTCTTTGAGTTATTAATGTGATTATATAATTGTGTAGATTGATTGTAAATTGTTGGTGTTGAGTACGAGGCTTATTGTGGTGGTATTATCTTATTACTTGGGCGAGAGGTAACTAATTTTCACTTGTTATAGATGCTAATATCTTGCTTTTAAGTGGATTTTTGGGTAATATGAGATAGTAGAATGGGATATGGATTTTATGCCGGTATGTTATATTATTGTATTGAGAAAATTTATCCTATGAGATTTTGGATTTGCTTGTGATTCTCTAGAGAGGATAAAAATGATACTATCACGTGATAAGACCTCCCATAGTGCACATTGGGTTGTTTACTCATCCTAAATGGGATGGGCCTACTAGCTCATTTGTCCCTATGGGGATAGGCCTCCATGGCTCATTCGTCCTAGAGAAAAAGGAAAGGCTCTTGTAGCTCTTTTCATTCATAAGAGAAAGAAATAGGCCTTTGTGGCTTGTGCGTACGTCTCTATAATGATGGGGATAGGCTTTCCTAGGCTTTAGTGTTGCATGTCTCCTGTGGTAGAGACTCGAATGAGTTAATATGTTTAATTTTGAGATTATGTGATTAATGGTATATATATTGATATTTTATACTCCACTTGACAGGTCCTCTTAGACATATGTGTTTGCATACCTCCATTGAAAGAGACTCGAATGAGTTAATATATAAAATTATTATATAATTTGAATGACATTATATGTATTGCTATTTTCTATCCCACTTGATACCTCACTAGCACATGTTCGTATGTACGATGAGTTGGAATATTGGTTATTGAAGCTTTTGTTTCATCCCATTGCTTTTAACATTTTTCAGGGACAATTCTTATAACATCTTAAATTTTTATTCACCTAAAATTTCTCAAGTATATGATGAGACAAGAGAAATAAATTGGTGGACTTTAGTGTAAGAATTATGGCCAAAGTAAGTTTGGCTGATTTTTGGAAGTGGCAAGAGGCAGTTCTATTTTACATCAATTTGGCATAGGTAAATGATGCCTAAAAATTATGAAACTTTTTAGTCTAAAAGTAGACATGTCAAGATTTAATATGATATATCATTTGCTTTGTTTGGATGTATATATTAAGAGATTTGAATTTTTGAATTTCCCTAGTGAAATTCACTAGTTTTTTGGAGCGATGTTTAAATGTGAATTTCCTAGGAATGTTATGATTCTAATTGAGCAAAGGAATTATTTTTTTCCTAAAACTAGACTAAAAAAGGGACTTTTGGGCTTTAGAATCATCTTAATTGTAAATCTATATCATTCGATATGAATTTTCAAAATTGGGTGAAAATTTTGTCAAGGAAATCAAAAATTTCAGAAATGTAAGGGTACAATGGTAAATTGCAAAATAATTAAAAGTAAATTAATTCCCATAATTTCCAAAGATATTTTGGGATAGATGGGGCTAGCTAGAGTGATTTTATGATGATCAAATAAGATTAAAAGAAAAGGAAAAATGGACCAATGAGGAGCAAGCACTTCTAAACACATGGACCAATGGGAGACTAGCACATGTAAAACTCTTTGGTTGAATTATTAAGAGCTTCATCTGCCTCTCCAGCCTCCATATTCATCCAAATAGCTAAGAATAGAGAGAGAGGGAGCTGATCAAGCAAAGAAGCATACCAATGGTCTTTGGGTTCAAGATCTCAAGGTAAGTTATCGTAAAATACTGATTTATTGTAGTTTTCAGTAACCAAGACGTCTCCTAACCACTTTCCCTCTATCAATTTGGTGGATTGAAGACAAAATCACAAGGAGAAAGAGGGAACATTCAGCCAGACAGAGAAAGTGGGAAAAATTTAAAGGTAACTTCCTAAACTTTGGTTCTTTCGGTTCTAAAAGACTGTTATGATTGTCTATAGCTGAATTCGTGGATGTTTTGGCTTGATTTTGTTTGCATAGATGATTTGGGAGGTATGAACTCTAAGGGGAGGTTCTGCCCAAATTTTAATTCATCATGTAAGAAATGACTTTAATGGCATAAACAAGTGATTTAAAGTATAAAGGTGTTTACCAAAAGAAACCTTGAAAATCCATTTTTCCCTAATTTTTGTAGAATTTCGTCCAGACCTTGTTTGGGCATGATAGAGGTTTATTTGGTGATTTTGATGCTCCAGTGGTTTTAGGATGAAAAATTGTATGGGGTAAAGGTAGGAAAATCATTTTGGAAGCATTAGGATTGAAATTGGCATTTTTGCCCAAAATGTGTAGCATTTCGGTTTGGCCTTGTTTCAAGGTGAAGGAGTCTAATTTTGGTAATTTTGAGGTCATAAATGGGTTTAAAACATGAAATTGTGAAGGCGTAGCTTGGGTGATAATTTTTGGAACAATGTAAGTACACTGATTATAAAAGGAAATTGACTGGTACTCCTGAGGGCAATTTCGTAATTATGCGTTTTTGGGAAGAGATTATTAATGGAATGAGTGTAGGAATGAAGATGGAATGAGGAGTAACTCATTTCTCATACATTTTCTATTTTAGGATTCGAACTTTTCCCGGATAGATTGAAAGACTGATAGAGGATGGACAAGCAGACTAGAAAGGACTTTAGGTAGTAACTCTGTCTCTCATAAACTATGTGAATGTTTATATGCTTTGTCTTGCCATGTTATGTGATATGCATGTGATGTGCAAAGATGTGATCTTGGACCCTCCAACTAACGTTTGAGATGAGATATTGGTAATGTGCATGTGAAGCGCACTATACCTAAATGTGATGGCTATGGTGCTGAGACACCACGGATGTGGTATAGATATTTACCTCTGTTGCATTATATGGTGCATTACATGTTTATTTTCACATTCTATATGATTGACTATGTGTTACTACTGAGATTCTTTGGAATCTCACCCTTTCTAATGAAATATAATTCATTCAGTGAGATGAAGCGGTTATGAGAGCAAAGATGTAGAGACAAGCATCTAAAGAAACGGGGCCCGCACAAGTGTTGCCGTGCAACTTCTCCTATTTATTTTATTTTGAGACTGTGAAAAAATATGGTTGTACATCTTGTGGGATACTGTAAAGACCTAAGTATATCAATACATATTAATGCTATATTCGTTTGCTATTCGAACTGCGCTCTATTACTCTAATGAATGTTGGATTGCAAGAGAGGTTTGACAATTTCTATCCTGGTATGTCCCTTTCTCCCAATATATTTTTCTCCGTTAGGTCCACTTACCACACACTTTATGTGACTCACATATATTGCCCCAATTGCATCTTTGAAGTATGGGTAATAGCGATGATCGTCTAATATTTTTGGGTGACAACCACGGAATTGGGCATCACTTGGTGTGATATTTTCCCTCGCTAGACTTAAGCAAGCCTGTAATACTATGTGTAGATGCCTCTTGACAGTTTCCCCTGAATGTTGAAATAATTCTTGTAACACCCTATTAGGTGCTGCATGTCCAACAGTCAACAAAAACATGACCAACATTTATTGAACCCCAACTTACTATGCACTCTGTAACCCATGTTGAACTAATTTATTACACAAGCTATAGAAAACATGTTTTTCCACTCTAAACATGTCATGACACCCGATTCCAGGGCTAGCCAATATTTTTTGCACCCATTCATGACCTGTTTGCTTTCTAGTCTTGTGAGGTTCTTTGCACACATAAGGGAGCACATATTGACAAACCAACATGGTTATGTTTTCATACTCCGTTAGCTCTTCTTCTATAAGCAATTCTAATAGAGACTGTTCATCTTCCTCCATCCTTGTTGACAAATTATGATTTTCTCAAATTCTTTCCTCAACGACACCTATAAGTGTAGTTAGATTAATTGTTAACATCGCACAAAGCATAACATATTAACATAATCCGATGTAAACATATTAAGATCGTAACCATGTCATAATGTCATAAGTGACCTAAGCATATGCAAAATAGAAAGTCAACATGTCAAACATCTTAAGTTTCATAAACAAAAACATATACATTAGTAAAAGCTAGACTAATACATAAATATAGTTCAACCATCTGGAAGACTAAGTAGGCATGCCATAAACCATGAACCACAACTATTCTATCAAGTACGTAGGTTCATGTCTAAGTGAAACATATGTTTCCCGAGCAGTCTTGTCCTGAAGAAGTTTAATGCATCAAACGAGAAAGCCAAGATCATATTTTACTACATCAAGGGTAATCAAATTATTCATAACATCTTGAACACACGACTCTCTTATTTCTTTTAACGTCTCAAATCTATCTACTGACAAATTAGCCATTTTACTAACTACATCCACTATTTGTTATGAAGTCGGAATTTTTTACCTTTTTGTTCTTAACTTGTGCTTAAGCTCTCTTCCTCTTCCCTTAGCTTCTAGATTTAGAAGGAACTGATGGTGGAGTGATATTTGTTATGCCTATGCTTGCCATTTCATATGTCATGCCTATACTAATAGCTGGGTTAGTACCAAAAAGCTCGTCTTTGTTGTCCCCTGAGCCTTCTTCTTTATCCATGGTGAGTCGATACACATCATTCTGATCTTCCTTATGTGACTGCATCTGCAGTTGTGGCTATACGTATGATGGTGAAAAGAATTGTTTGCTACTCACCACAACATCTTTGAAAATCAATCTTAGCTCTCTCTCATGCTACAACGTAGTGTGTCTGAACTTTCTATATGTTGAATTCTCCTGCATGCATTTAAATATAATGACAATTAAGCTTTGTCATGTCATAAATAATATTATCACTTAACTTAAGCTTAAAAGCATGTAGACATACCTTTATTTTTTGATTCCACCACTCACTTGATGCAATTATGGCATTTGTTTCAGGGTCACAACGAACACTTATCTCTTTAGTTAAGGCCTCCCAAGTCCTCAACTCTTTTCTCATGACATCTAACTTATTCCTAAATTGTTTCTTCCCATAATCTTTCATAGTCTTCTCATTAAAGATCGCAGTGATTGCTTTCTAACCTTTTGGTGTAAAAGTGCTCCCACTCCGTTCTTTTTTTGTATATTTGGTCAATGGGTGCATGGATGAATTCCTCAGTTGCGCGCTCATCCCATACTGCATTTCCTTTATCGTCTTCCCTAAATGACTAAGTGCTAGGTCACTAAAACATCAACATTAATATATATACACATAAATGATGTGATTAAGCACGGCCATTGGAGAAAAATAACAAAGACCATCTTTTAACATTTAAGTAACTGTTCCATTATACAGGACTGTAAGGAGATAATCATTTTTTTCTATGTTCGTTGATGTGCATTTTATTACCTTTTCATCCAAAACTACGCTTGGGCCACTACATTTTCATGAACAATTAGTCCTACTAGTCTCTAGCATGATTATTGATATAGAATGCAATGATAAAATGAAATATACACTTCAATATAACATTGAGAAAACATCATTATCAAATTGGGATACTTTGTGAAATCTCAAGCTTTTAGCTATGTCTACAAACAGAGTTCGACTTTGAAAAATTTATTTATCTGGCGCATCAAGTTTGTATTGCACAGATGGACAAAGCATTTGGATTATATTTTTGTAAAAAGAGTACAAGGATACAAGAAACTACAAGGCCATCCGTGAACATATCATCTCCCAATTCTTTCTTAGGTTTACTTTCTCTTGATGCATGAAGAGATTGATGCAAATAGTAAATTTTTTGTTGGGTATAAAGCAAATAGTAAATTATGGCTATAGAATTTACAAGCAATAAAAATGGAATCCAATTCTAGGAATTCAAGGCAACATAGAAAATTATGGGGACAGAACTTATTCATAAAATGGTATGAAGTAAATCTTTTATTCTTAAGTGAAATTCACAAGAATAATAAACACCTTGGCATAATTTCAAAATGACCATACTTGAAGAGGTTGAAGGTATTGGGATTAGAACATACAACGCAGCGGAAAAAAAAAATTCTAATCCCGATAGAGGATCTATCAACGACGTTTAGGCTGAGTAGTAAGAGAATACCTTTTAAATTTGATTGTTCGATCACGAGAAGCCGACACTTCGATCGCCTCCCTCTACCGGTATCCACACACAAACACACTCTCAACACATTTGCGTGCTAGCCTCTTGCGTCTTTCTAGGGTTTCTAGCTGCTTGATTAAGTTTTTCTCGTACATCCCTTCATAAGTTTTCAATCTTATATAGAAAACTCACGGGGACTAAAATGGAAATTTTTAGAATTAAAAAATTAATTCTAATTTTCAAATTTGAATTTGGAAACTTTTTGAATTAATTCTTAATTTAAATTTCCAAATCTGAATTTGGAAAACTCTTTGAATTAATTCTTAATTCAAATTTCCAAATCTGAATTTAGAAAACTATTTGAATTAATGCATAATTCAAATTTCCAAATCTGAATTTGGAAACTCTTAGAATTAATTCTTAATTCTAATTTCCAAATCTGAATTTGGAAACTTTTAGAATTAATTCTTAATTCAAATTTCCATATTTGAATCTGGATTAATCCACTCAATTAATCCAAATGATGAGCCAA
>JBAGKO010005548.1:0-11899 GCA_037177275.1 Acacia concinna | reverse complement strand
TATAATTAGGACTGGAGGGAGTCTTATTATATGTAAATATATTATGATAAATTTTAATGCTTTAAAATAATATAATTGCTTTCTTAGGATTCTCTAAAAAAGTAAAATGAGTCTTATAATTAGAATTGAAAAGAGTAAGTTATAACATAAAAATTAAAAAAAATAAAGATCAAAATGTCCAATTAAATAAGCAACAATTTTGAGCTTATAGATATCATATCTTAAAGCAAATAAGTCCAATAAACATTATTTTTTTCCTTAAACACTTCAAAAACGTTAATCAACGCAAAAAATCCGTTTTTCGCTTAAAATGTCCGATTACACCCCTATGTTGGAATCCCAAACACAATGTTAGCCAAATCCAAATAAACATTCATGGATCTAACTCAGCCTCAAGCCCATATCAATCACAAAATTATAGAAACTTCTAGCCCAATTTATACTGGGTTTAAAGAAAGTTATTTAAGTTTGCCTAAATCATAGTCTCTTCTCCCCCCAAAAGATTAAAATATCCTTTGACCGTTAAGAGTTAGGAGTTACTATTATTATTAATAGGAATCCTTTATATTTAAGATTGTATAATAATAATAGTAATCAATCTATCTATTTAATCATCCTTACCAGTATAAATTGATATATAATATAATATATACACTATATATAATATGATTATGTAATTTATATACCTTCCCCATATATCAAAAAAAAATTAAATGAACCAAAATGAGTAACTAAAATGTCCTTTTAGAGCAATCAATTGCTGTTACTATTATTATTAAAGTGATGAGATTGGGATGAGTCATGTAAGTTATAGCTTTAAGCAAAATCTCGTTAGATTAGGATAAACTCATAAGCCTTGTAATTTCAGTTTCTTTTTTCAACATCACAAAACATGTAATTAAAGTTGCTAGCAATAAAGTGTTATTGAATGCCAACAAAACAAGTTGAGACTTGTTGCTTCATCAGTTGTTCACTCCGCAAATGCTAGTCATGTCAAGTATTAAAGTGAAAAGTAAAGATAGTTCTCATGGAGATTTGATAACAAAGTGGTTAAAAGTTGAGTTAAAACAAAGTGCTGGTGTGAAATGAGAATTGTTTAAAAAAAAACTAGTTCTAAACCTCAAAATTAGTAAAAATAATTTATTCTTAAACTTCTAAGAGTAAATTGGTCCTAGTATTATTTATCCCCTTTATATTTCATAAAACTTGGTTAACTTCCTCTCTATTAATAATGTGATGAGTATATGTGTTAGTCTAAGGTTCAAAAACACTTGACAAAGCTCTTCAAAGTTAAAATCAATTTTTTATCTTTATTAAAATGCACAATATCTTGATACAATTAATGAAAATTAACATTAAACAACATCTTTAATGTGATAATGCAAGGTTATTAAATATATCTTTATTTTACCGACAAACTATTCATTTATCAAATAAGCTTCAAGTCAAACATGATGTTAGCAAAGTTCTACACCTAGGTTAGCTCTTCTAAGACAAACACAAGTGAACAAATCACTCTAAATAGAGGCCAATCACCTAGAAACTTTAGAAGGATAATATCAATACATAAATATCATTAATTACAAAAAGAGTAGCGTATTCAAGAGTTAATACATACAAATGATCAAAATAATTCTAAAATGACAACTTAGTTGCTCATGTTCAGCAAATAGCCACAAAATCTGTCAAATAATATAGCCATATCAACAAAATGAAGAAGAGAAAGAAGGAATTAGAAAAACTAAGAGAAATGAGTTTGAATCTCTTCAAATATTCAATATCTACTTGATTCTCTTTCAAAATCACTAAGCCCTAGCAAAAAGAAGCTCCCAAGTTGCTCCCAAATAACCCTAGAAGCAAACAATCCCTATTATGGTAAAGTTGGGCTGCATTTAAAACCCCCAGTCCCGTTCTGCAGTTAAAATGGGCAACTTCATTTAATTTAGTGTTGGCCACTGCAAAAAACTTTATGTCTAATTTCTGACTGTGGCCAAGATGTTTTACTATGTTTTTGCCAAGCGCAAAACACTTCTATCTTGTACAGTCAAAAATTGCTTTGTTTCTTCTTCTCTTCTCATCTTTTCTTGCATTGTCACTCCTTAAACATGAATTTGTGTTTTAGAAAGGGCTCCTCCACATGTGGCTCAAATGATTATCCTATCAACAATATATATATATATATATATATATAAAAGCTACAAGTTAAGAGATATGGCTAAAATATAAATAATTCTAATCCTTTATCCAAATTGTCAACTGGACACATTCTCCTTACATATATACCTTCAAGTATGTACGAATTTACCTAAAAAGTATGAGCAATTCAAGATAAATTGTCAAAATGACATGAATATAATGGGGTTAACATCTATCATTGTCACTGCCTAGATAATTTTTTTTTTGAAAGCCTCAATGATATTTTTAAAAAGTTTTATAAATATAATATTTTATGTGCTTTTTTAAGGATTTGTTTGGTAGGTAGTTTTTTTTTTTGGAAGTTAAGAGAGAATTAAAGGTAAAAAAAATTTGTTTGGTTGGAAGGGTAGGGAAAATTTTTTATCCTCCCTTACCTCTTTTTTTTTTAAAAAAAAAGTGTCATGTAAATACCATATTAAATTCCATAACCCAGTTGGCAAAAAAAAATTCCATAACCCAAAAAAGATAGTTAACATTTCAAAAGGATAGAAATGGCATTAGATGGAAATTTGGGTTTTTCATAATTGGAAGAAAAGACCAAACAACTAAGGGTGTTTAAGAAATCTAGTCCCAATACTCCCAACCCAATCCCGGGCAATTTAATCCCAGGATTTTCCCACGAGACCGAGGTGATCCTGGTCTAATCTCTGTCTCAGATTTATTTTTTATTTTATTTTTTATCTCATAAATTAAATTATGTTTTTATTTGTGTATTCTTACTTCTATTAATTAAGTTATCTTTTCAAAATATGTGTATCACATCTTTAGTTGGAGTTAAATCCCATATATTGCAATACTAAACCTAACTATATACTATATAAAAATAATAATGAAGATGATAATAATAATAATAATAATAATAATAAACATTATTTCTAAACTCTAGATCAATTTATGTAATTATTATGGCTTTATTAGTTATTATAGATTCACTTTAAATAATAGAATAAGAAGAATTTGACTAATAGAAATATTTTTTAATTTTTTATAAATTGGGAATCACAATCCCGGTTTGGACAAACCTTACAAGAAAACATTACTCAATCCTTTTACACATATTGTCATTATTCATTTCATTAAAACCATTATAAATTTTGTCGGCAGCACTATTATTTTGTCAATTTCATTATTCAATTAATCACAACCCAAGATTATGTCGATCAGTTTATAGATATTGTCAGTGTGTATTGATTTTCTCAAAGCTATTATGGGTTTTGTTAAAATTATTACTCTTTTAATTAATCACATTACTCAATTGGTCACAATCCATAACTCTTTGTTAATATTTTTATACAATTTGTCAGTGCTTATCAATTTGGTCAAAATCATTACAAATTTCATAAACACCACTCTTCATTTCATTAGTCTCATTACTTAGTTGATCACATCCAAAAACTCGTGGTTATTCTATCTAAGTTGCTAATTGTTATACTCAAGTTGTCATTATTTATACTCAAGTAGTTGACGACTCTAAAATGAGTTAGTT
Organism: Acacia concinna; assembly: GCA_037177275.1. Classification (NCBI taxonomy): domain Eukaryota; kingdom Viridiplantae; phylum Streptophyta; class Magnoliopsida; order Fabales; family Fabaceae; genus Acacia; species Acacia concinna. Next base: position 8,217 of record JBAGKO010005548.1, on the reverse strand, counting down.
GCTAATTTCTATACTTAACTTATCATTGTTTATAGGACACCTAATAAGAGTATTGACAACTTTAGTAGAGGAAAAAACAACTTCAAAAAAAAACAATTAGCAAAACATGGAAAACCAACCACAATCACTCCTCTTTATCTTCACCATAGAACATAAAACTAGACTGGTCAGACAGGAAAATCAGCCAACTAGACCCTAGTCCAGTTTGGTTGCATCATATAACCACTACTCGGCCAAATCAAGGTCTCTTTAAAAAAAAAGAGGCCCAAAACGACGTGGTTTGAGGTTTTTTTTTTAAACCTTGGGGTCTAGCCTTAACCCGACTGAGAAATTTCCCAACCCAAGCCCTAATTGTCTTCAATTCTTCATCTCTATTGATGAAGATGGCTGAAGAACACTAAAAGAGGACAGAATAGACACTAGCAGATCACATATCGCAGTTTGTACAAGCACTTGCATTCACACAGTCACACACGCATACACTTACACTCACACTTTGCAGCAACCTTATTTACACAATGGTGAGAAGCTGAGGTAGCTAGTTAGAACTAGTGTTGTCTTCATGGTGAGCTAACGTTGTAGCATTAAGGTGGGGAGCTTCAGTTACTGGTATTTTGACTATTATCAATTTTTGCTTGTGCTTTTTTATTTTGATTTTGTTGTGACAAACCTTCATTGCTAGTATGATGCTCTCTATGATTTTGTTTTGTTGTGCTCACATCTCTAATTTTTTGTGCTCTGTGATTTTCCTTGGCAAATCATCAAAGTCAGAAGAAACTAAATTCTAACATGAGTAATATCCATTTTCATTTCACTAGAAATTTGTATCTCTAACTAAACATATCCCTTGCGAAGAACTTCTGAAAAATTTGATTCTACCTTTTGCAAAATAAGACTAATGGCCTGGATCCAACATTCATTCTTGATCCAAAAATTGAATTTTCTCTCCTTTCCTTTCATTCACTTGAGTTGTTAAGGCAATCTTAATTTCTTTTAGATCATCCTAAATGGGGAAACCATAAATTGAACATAAACTGGCTACTTGCTTTTACAAAAATTTTCTAAATAACTAATTATGCAATATAGGTTGTGAATTATATTTATGTCAGGTTTTTATTTGTAGAAAACATCCTAAAAATGTAAATAGATTCTTACTAACTCACATTCATTATGTTTATCTTGTGACACTATTGCATATACTTATCATTTTCTGTGTCCAAGTGCATTTTCATATGCTACAGAATATTTCACTATCTTCAATTGTCAATGTCTTTCTCTTATTAATTATGTTAATTATGTCTTTTCATGGGAAATAAAACTCCTAGTCCTAATACCCAGCCTCCCACTCCCAAAACCAAACCTCCCACTTCTAATTCTAACACCAATCTTTCTTCGACTTCAACTATTGTTACTTCCTCATTTTGTTCTAAACCCAAAACTGATCCATATGGGTATATGTTGCTCATAAGAAAGAGGGGACGCTGAATGTGTACACTTTGCCTTTGTTGTCATAATGTCTATAGAGGAGGTGGCATACATAGGATAAAACATCATCTTGCTAGTATTGCTGGTAATATTGCCCCTTGTAAAAAGGTTCCGCAGATGTACACCACAAGTTTTGAGAGGCTTTGAATGAAAGTTCAAAGAAAATTTTTTATTAAAGACATAGGAGGAGAATGAGATGAAAAAGCACATGTCAGTGGACAGATTTCTAATAGTGTTGCTAAGAAGAGAAAAGGTTTCGAGACTGTAGATAAATATTTTCCTCGTAGGAAAACTCCTAGAGCTCAACAAAGCATCAAGAGTGTGTTAGCATCAAAAGAAGCACAACACACTATAAAGATGCTTATTGCTAAATGGGCCATCGTCAACTGTATTCCATTTAGAACGGTAGAGTGCCCTTTATTTCAAAGGGCTATCGATGGAATGTGTTCAATTAGGCTCGGGTTCAAAGCCCCTAGTGCTTATGATTTCAAAACCAACTTACTCAGAGAGTAAAAAAAAGGAATGTCGGCTACTCATGGAAAGTCATCGAATTAAATGGAAAGATAATGGCTATAAACTTATAGTGGATGGATGGATTGATGTGACGCAACATCCTTTGATAAACTTCTTGGTATATTCTACACACAGTATGGTGTTTGTTAAGTTGTTGATGTATCAGACTTAATCAAAGATGCTAGAACTTTATTCACATTGTTCAGTGAAGTCATTGAATAGGTTGGTCCTAAGAACATTGTGTATATGGTGACTGACGATGCTGCCAACTATGTGGAATGTAGATGGTTGATCACGGAGAAATACAAAAATATTTATTGGTTATGTTGTGCTACTCATTGCTTAAATCTTACATTTAAAGGCATTTCAAGTATACCTCATGTGTCAAATATTGTATCAAAGGCATCAAAGATCACGGTGTTTGCCTATAACCACATAGCATTCTTGTCTTGGTTAAGAAAGGAGCCCAAGTTGGAAAGAAATTGTTCATCCTAGAGCTACAAGATTTGCCACAACCTTTGTTACCCTTCACAACATATACATGCACAAGTAAAATTTGCAAGCCCTTGTTGATAAGCACTTTGTGGATCATAAGTTATCTAAGACTAATGCAGGAAGACTTTTTAGTGTAATCATACTAGATAGCTGGTTTTTGAATGAGTGCTACCAAATTATCAAGATTGTTACTCCTCTTGTCAAATTGCTGAAAATTGTGGATTCAAATGCGAAGCCTTCATTGTCATATATTTATGAAGGCATGCAAAGGGCAAATGATCAAATTAAGGAGATGTTTAATAGGAATAAAGAAAAGTATTAGCCTTACACAAGTATTATCAAAACGTAGTGGGGATAAACATTTGAAGACCAAACTTCATGTAGCTTCATATTTATTGAACCCGGCATTCGTTCATAGCCCCAATTTTGTCAACAAAGGGATGTTAATGTAAGCTTTGATTGATGTGATGGAGGCAAACTCCAAAGAAGCAATTGATTTTGTCATAATAATGAGGCAAGTGATCTTGTATATTGAAGGCAGAGAATCTTTTGGTAGAAATACATGCAAATTAGCAGCTGAGAAACTATATCCCTATAAGTATTCATATTTATTATTTAGTAGCATATTTATTTTTCTTCCTTTATTGCAACTAATGTTATGTGCATGTCATTTATTTTGTAGATGAATGGTGGATGTACTATGGCTATTAAGTTCTAGGATTACAACATGTTGCAAAATGCATTCTTAGGTAAACATCTTCCTCTTCCGGTTATGAGAGAAATTGGAGCTTATTTGAGCACAACCACACAAAAAGAAGAATTAGATTAAAGCACCAAATGCTTAATCATTTGGTTTACACCAATTACAACTTGCAATTGAAGCACAGGTAACTTTAGATATTATGAAAAATGCTTTAATTTAACATTGATTTTTTTTCCTACTAAAATTTTAAGGAGTGCATTGAAGAAGCGGCAAGCTATGATCCTATTGACTATGAATCTATTGATGACATGGATTTTTGGGAGACTGATGAAGATCCCACTCCAGATTTTGCTGGTGAAGATGTAGAAGATCTTCAAGGTCTTGTCAACAATGAAGGAATTGCAAGTTTACCACCTCCTCATCAGGCAATTGAAGGTTTATACGTGCTATTATCATTTTCACATTTTGTCACTAATTCATGATCCATCCATATTATTTTCTTGCATACATAGCCACTTATATCAATTTTTGTCATTCATATGGTTAGGTGACAAAGATATGGATATTTCTTACCACCAGCCCTAAATGAATATGATCATGTTGCTGCTACTTCTGCTTTACTCAATCAACCTCATGATCATTATCTCTCATTTGCAACAGATTTGGATATTGGTGATGATTTCTAGGTAGAAGAACTATGGTTAACTGATGATAGTTATGTTTTGAATTTTAATGTGTTAAACCTTGATATTTTGTGTACTTTACTGTATTTTTATGGTACTTAAGAATTATGACTAATGGATTATGGTTAATAGTGTATTTTGAATTTTTGTTATCTTCATTTAGTTATGCCTTATGAATAATTGTTAATATTAAATTATAATATTTTAATATGGTCGGTTTAACCCCCGGTTGAACTCTTGAACCCTGAAAACGTGTCGAAGTTGGTTTATTGCCCCGTCTGGTTTTTTGTTCCTTGATCTTTACTATGGTACACCCACCATCCAAGGGTAGAAGAGAGGGAAGGACTTTACTTCACACACCTACCATCACTCCTCTCCGGCTTTACTACTGCCATCACCATCAACTACCACCTCTCTCGACCCTCCTGTATCTCACCACTATAGCAACGGTGATATCGAACTAGTGAGAAGGAAATTGAGCTTCATACTATCGTCATTGACATTCCTGACCCTCTCTTTCTTCAACTTTATAGCGTCATCATAGAGGAAGATATCTTTTTCTATTACTTGGATATTTCATATGAAAGAATAGAATCAGACCAAACTGAAATGAAGTTCAAATATAAAAAGTTATTGCACTAAAATCAAATAAAGAAAAAGGTAAAATGGAGAGCAAAATCAACTACGTTTTCATTCTTTACCAGTTTTCTCATTTATTTCTCAAATGAAGGCTTCATTACCAAGAAATGGCAACAAGTCTTTGCAAGTCAAGAATGGAGACAGAGGTCCGATAATGACTCCGCCGCATCAACAAATCAATGAGCAACTCCTCTGCCAAACATCGTCATCGCCACTATAACCATAGCACTCTTCTTTTCTTTTCTTTTCTTTTCTTTGTCTTTCGCTCTCTGCTACATAAAAGAGTGAAGGAGGGGATAGAAAGTGGAGGTAGAAGATGTTACAGAGAGAGTAAAGATGAGGGTGTTCAAATCTAGGACCGAAACTGGGATTACCCAATCCGAGTCCCAGTTTTCGGTTGGAATGCAAGCTTGCATTTTGGTCCTCTTATAAAAATTTATAAATATTTTTATTAATTAAATCATTTATATTTTATTGTTTGAAGTAAACATTTAACAACTAATAAGGCCATAATTATTACACAAATTAATCTAGAGTTTAGAAATTACATTCATTGTTATTATTTTAATCTTCATTGTTATTTTTATACGGTAAATAGTTATGATTAATATCACAATATATACAGTTTAACACCAACTAAAGATATGATACATATCTTTCTAAAGGATAACTTAATTAATAGATGTAAGAATACACAAATAAAAAAATAATTTACTTTATGAGATTAAAAATAAAGGAATAAAAAAATCAGGACCGGATTAGACCGGGATCTCTAGGGGTGATCCCAGTCCTAGTCCAAAAGATCCTAGTCCAAGATGGGACAAGATATTCCCGAGATAAAAATGTTTGGGATTGGGCTGAGAGTATCATAAACAAGATTTTTTTAACACCCTTAGGTGAGGAGGAAGAAGATGGAGATAGAAAATGATAAGTGAGGGGCATTTTAGTAAAAATACCCAAACTTTAAAAACTTAGATTCCACCAAATGATTTGCAATTGTTAATAGACTTTTTAGAGTTTTAAAAGTTTTTATGGTATTCATTTGCCTTTTTCCCTTTTGTAAACCTTTAAATTTGAGGTTTTTTTAATGGAAGAATATTTGTATGTTACCCGATTAAATTGCCCTTAGTAATTTTTTAATATCTCATAAATACCCTATAATATAAAAGCCATTTTCTCAACAGATGAACCAATCGTGCACTCCCCTCCTCTGGCTTCTTTCAACTCAGTCTTTTACTCATCCAATTGCCATTGTAGTATGCTCTACTTGAATTACATAAAAGAAAGAAGAACAGAGAGGAAGCATCTAGAGAGAAGGCTACTGAATGTTATTCAATCAGAAAGACTTGCTTCAGTTCAAATTACACAGATACATATATTAAAGACAAAATAACAAATTGTATAACAAACTAACAGACTAATAACAATGTATCTGGGCTAAGCCCATTATAGGCCTATTACACTTTGCACTATAACTCTAATATTGGGGAATAATAAGCTTAACAGTGGTGTTCATATGGAAGCTTTACATACTGTGGCTACTGGTTCATCATGAATCTGTAAAACAAGAAGTTCGTTACAATCAGTACCTTCAACTTGTCTTTCGCCACCTTTGGTAATCATATATATGCATTCATCTACCACACTTGCATATTACTTGCATTCTCATCATCCTCTGTTTCAAGAACAATCACGATTTATAAATCAAGTATTGAAAAATTTGGTTGTGCAATCTCCTTCTTGTTGAGAACAGTCACTTTCATGGATCTCGTTTGGTTTGAACTTTGAAGGATCTTTTTGTTGACTTGGGCGTGTTATGACTTATGATGGATGTAAGTGAGAGACTGGGGAAATTGCTGGCGTTATTTCGAACAATGTAATTAACTGCGGGCACGTGTACGACCCTGATTACAAATGAAAATATACAACTAACTTAAATAACAATTAAAATATACATCAATGGCGCTGGCCTTAAAAACAAACTATTAAAATTGAACGGATCACTAAATCGGTTGAGATATTGGGTTAAAGGTCAGTGGGTTAAACCGAGTAACTAACCCAAGGCTAAACCAGTTAGAATTTAAGATTTTAGGTTTATTAGTATGAAATAATAAAGGAAAATAATTTCTCTTTGAAAAAAGGGTGAACCAATTCAGTCTCGAACCGATCCGGGTCACCACCAAGTTGAATGGGTTATTCTGAGTCGACTAGTCCGGTTCACCCCTACAAAAATCATTGAATCGGACCTAGCATGTGGTCAGTTTGCCGATTTCTGGTCCAAACCAATCTGGTTTTAAATTCAGAGCTTAAAAGTAACAAAATGGGGGAACAAGTTTGATTGCTCATCATTACGATAAATACTAAGAACTTTTCACTATAATGAGATCTATATTGTTTAAATGAAATTTCAAAGATTGATTTAAAAAAATAATTTTAAAAAAACTAATAGTTAAAAACATAGAAAGATAAAAAAAAGGAGAATTTCATCTAGGGGCCACATATGACAATTAACATCAAATTAGAATCAAAACTTTATGAATTCTCACTTCAGTCCTAAGGGAGTGAATTGAATTAATTTTCAGGGCAAAAGACCTTCCTACCCTTGTCAGAAAGATGTGAAAAAATTGAAATCACTATGCACATAGAAAGGAAGTGTAACATCCCACTTTTTGGGACCCTTACTTTCCCTCACAATGGCCCTTAGAACAACTAACGTGTCTGTATATCGAAACAAGAAATTAAAATTTTTGACATAGACTTAGCAAAAGAACACCTTTTCTCATTAACAGAGGCACAAAAACCAGAATCTGTAAGATACATTGATCATATTGAACATGATACATGCCAAGAAATAAGAATTATAAATCTATCCCTAAGCACATTCCCTTATCCTGCCTCTTTCTGTACTTTCACCTGCATTGTGGAGAGGGTAAGGTTTATAGAGAAACCTCAGTAACAGAATCATAACCAGAAGCCACGTAATACAATGCATGTCATGCTATAAACAATGCTCATATTTTACATCTAGTTCCATCTCTCTCAGCACATATTATGTACCGGGAGCCTGTACATGACTCGACCTAAACTCAAATTCAAACAGCCAAGGATAAACATAGAGTCATACTTCTCACCATACAGGCTAACACAACCAGAACACAGCATACAAGCATACAATAAATAGTAGACAACACAAAGAAATATAGGTTTAGGGTAGAGATTATTGCTAGCGTATACTCCTTGCACGATGTACAGGCTCTATTTCATTGTTTCTAGTGTTGTTGGATTACTAGTATGCCTCTCTGTAACACCTATACATACCACAATAAATCTTGTTATAGTATGCCCCTTATCGATATACTACCGCCCTTCCTTTCCTATATCCCCTAGGGTCCTGGTTCCCTACTACTTGAACTGGGACCTTCCATTTCCTGTACCGTACCCATCCTCTATCTGCATCCCTTAACTGACCACCATGTGCAGCTCGGGACTGCCCTAGCCAGTATCTCCCCTTAGATGTGCCTACTAGATCTCCCGACTATTGGGCAGCATCTCCCCATAGAAATTCCTACTTCTGTCTGAGATCATCGGACAACACCTCCCTCTAGGAAATGCTATCTTAGTTCGAGACTATTGGACAATACTTTCCCCTAGGAAATGCTATCTTAGTAGGGGACAGTCGGACAACACCTCCCCCTAGGA